>JBBPDC010000007.1:12719626-12763438 GCA_037974485.1 Hemigrammopetersius urotaenia | reverse complement strand
TCACTATTCGGGGAACAGACACAATTTCTATGGGACAAGCTGTGTGTGCACGTCTATCAGTATGGCAAGTTGTAGTGTGGCTAATCTGATTGGAAGAATAAGACGTGCTGCCGTGCAAACATGGGTTTACCATTACATTTTCATTATGGGTAATGTATTAAAATAAAATTTAAAATGTAATTATTTAGGGTTTAGTCTATAGGTTAGTAATGAAAGAAGTAACATGACTGGCGGCATCACTAACTTTGCCCAGTCGGTGACATAAGGCCTCATAGGCGCCAGGTAGCCCAAAACAACCTTTTGGTTATTACCGTGCCATTATGTTGTGTAAGATGCTTGACTAAGGTAAAAAAGAAATTGAAATTGTTTAATTATGTCTCAAAAAATAGTATCCTTCACATCTGCCATACCCCCAGGGGTCAGACTGAGCAGGGGAGTTCCTTGTCATGTCACCCTACTGGCTACATCATAGTATGTCCTGGCAGGTGAGGTATGAAAACCTGAACAGTTTTACTCGTGTTTCCAGATGTCTTGTGAAAAATAATTAATCTCATGTCATTGGTCCTTGTGCTCCTGCCTCTTGGTTAAAAGAAGACGGCTTGCAGTCACTGCCGTCCGGTCTTTTGTCACTGAGCTCCATAGAGCAGGAGTGAGAAGAGCAATGGCTGCCTCTCATTTAAACGAATTCTGAAACTATCTTTTGGAGGTATTGACATGGCTGTGTATGTGTGTCCTTGTCGTAGACTAACCAACAACACTGAAGTGTCCGTAGACTAGATCCACCCCTAGAGTCTCAGCAGGAAGCAGAGCCTTCAACCCTAGTTCTCCTCGTGACTCTTGTAGTGGAGCGATTCAAGTACTGCGGCCGTGACAGTGGACGGAAGGTCAGTTAGTCTCTTCATGTGATTCTGAGAGAACGAATCCTCATGTGTTTTGTGTTGCAAAGTTCTTCACGATTCAGCGACAGTGTACCTGCCCGTCTGTCATTAAAGTGTGTTTAAGTTCCATTAACTTCTGCATTTGGGTCCTCTTTACCCAAGCTGACATGACAGAGACGTAAAAGGGAAGATGAGAAGAAAAGTTAAAATAAGTATTTCTCTGTGCTAATGGTATGCTGTTTGTTTTGGCTTTTAATTGGACAGCAAGAAGTCTGTCTCATGAAGTATGCTCAGCTTACATGGTGTTCCTGAGGTTTTGTGATGTTCCAGCTTTACAAAATATAAAAAATGCAGCTGCGGTTAACCATCTTTAAAACTTCAGGTGTAGATGCTCAAACTGTGGTTAATCATTCAGTGCATGCACAAAAGTGTGATGTGTAACACCAGCAGCCAGTCATGTGAAATACGAGGTGTTGCTAAATATCTAAAGAAGCATAAATAAATCGTACTGTCTAAATATGTAGAAAATAAAGCTTTGCTGTTCAGTGGTCTCTAACTTTAAAGAACATTAGCTGGCAAGATAACCATTTCACTTATTTATTTATTTACTTACTTAATTGGAAGTTTGTTTGCTTGTTATAGATGTTGGTGACATTTAAATATTTGTATCAGAGCATTATTCTTGCCTATTTTGTTTTTAAACCATTTGTAAAGTGTAGGTCTGGGGAACTAGCTGGACCAGAGGTGAGCAGCTCTGGTCTTTAGTAGCTCTCCCACTCAAAAACACCTGCTAAAGAGTTGAACCAGGTGTCTTTGAGGAAAGAAATCTCCAAGCTATGATTGACACCAGCCCTCCAGGACAAGAGTTGTGCGGGGAGCTCCCCTGCCTGTAATGGAAATATGTGGTGCCCCCAGAAATCCTCCTCAAGGACCCCAAAAGATATCCTCCCCAAGGCCCTTGCTGATAGATGTATAATGTGATCTTCTTTTGTGAACTAGTCCGTAGCTGTAGTTTAGTGCCTTTTCAAAGACCAGGGCTGCCAAGCAGCAACTGTTGACCCCATCAGCTTTAACCCTCCTCTCTCTCTCTCACACACACCCACACACACACACACACACACACCTTAACAACCTTTAATTCATTGATAAAATAGCCATTAAGAGAAGGAATAGAGTATTGATTTAATGGCTGTCCTCAACTCAGATCTCAGTTACACCTCAGGCGTGTGATAGGGCACTGACAGCATAAAGCCCAATCTGACTGGACTACGGTTGTGTGTGTATGTGTATGTGTGCACACATGTATGAGAGGGAGCGAGAAAGGGTCATGGTGGTGTGTGCATTCCCTCACTCTGGAATGGAGGAATGTACCATTAGCAGGCTCAGCCCTAATTAATGGAGCAGGCAGTGGTAGAGGAGAGGTGCTGAGTGCTGCTGCTAATGTGATGTCACTGTGCATTACGCTGATGGGCCCGCTCTCTCCACGGGGGAACAGCAAGGTGCTTCTCTGTCATGGACTGCTCTCATCACCATGCCGGCTGCAGGCAGGCCCATCTCCAGTCCCCTCCACAACACCTCAGAGAGCATCTGATTCAATCACATCTATTTCATTCAATTCCCCATATCTGCTTATGCACACTGATCAAATAAAACACCAATCAAACAAATCATCTCTGTCATCCACAGTGGCAGAGTAATGGATGGAGCCATCAGGCCTCGCATGCAGCGCTCCCTGGGTTTGGTCGAGGCCCTCTGCGTTCTGTCCAGCGAAGACGGCTGCTGAGGTTTGTGCCGTGGTAATTGATTGGCGGGGAGACAGATGAGAATCAGTCTCGATAAAGCCGGCAAGGTTGAAGGCAAACAAATGAGGAGAGGCTAGAAAGGGCTCTAATCTAATCTGCTGCCCAAGTCTGCATTTGGGGCCGTGCAGGCAGCTGCTTTCCCTGCACCTTCTCCTTTCGCTTGCACACCCTCTCTAATCTGTGCTGAAAGGTCTGTTAACAGTGAGTGGATCCTCAAATCAATATGAGAGCAGCCGTAAACATGAAGAAGCTATGATAAGGATGGGGATCTGAGTTGCAACGATAAGATCGAGTGGGTGCGGTTCTACATCATTGACCAGCCAGCATCACATCATTCACTGAAATACATGGACCTGAAACCATGTAAAACAACGTCACTGGATAAGAATGTGTCCTGTGGTCTTGAACTATTGGCTCCGTTTGATCATCATGTAAGCTGAGAGTGTGAAAAAATTGTGGGTACCATGTTCCCTGAAAAGTAGCCTTGCTCTGCCATCGGCTGTTTCTTCTCTCACGTGTTGATCTTTCTCTGAGATGGACAGGGCTTTGGTACTCTTACATCATGGCATCAAGCGTAAGCTGCTCTGATGGAAGGCGAGCAAAAAGCTTTTTCAAAACTGCAAGTAAGCACACTTGTGTCTCCTTACCTCAGTTCAGGGAATGCTGACATGACTGAGGTGCTTTCACTCGCTGTGACAGCTGACTGTGTATTATGGAGGGTACGAAGTTGTGCAATCAGCATCAAAACACTGCAATATTGATATGACCACTGACCCACTTTGGAGAAAGTAAGGAATGGCATAAGTAAGGAAGTGCGTGGCCAGCGGCTAGCCTGAAGCAGGGCCTGCCTGACAGGGCCACAGAGTAAGGGGCCGAATCTCCTTTTGACCCATAAAGAACAGTACACACTGTGTGCTGTACTTTCCTGCACAAAATGGGAACAGAGCTGCTAAGAAGCGTTCTTTAAAAGGGCAATGTTACATATCAGGGGATTGAGGCATTAGATGCTATTTTAAATGGTTAAAATCACATTGCTTTTGATTATGCATCAACATAGAGACACATATCCACAGACACAGTGCCTGGCATGCAGCGTGTTTGGCTGTTCTTGATTTTGGCTGTGAAGTCCATTTTGACAAGGTGTTAAGCTCTGTAAGAGATCATTCCCTGAAGCTATATCTGTAACACACACCTGGCACCCTGGTGCAAGCAGGAGACACTTCAGCCCTCTTCTATTTCATTCTAGCTCAGCTGCACCTCTCATAGCTGGCCAGAGAGCGATGTTATGTTTCTACCCTGGGCATGTTACACAAAATCTCTGATTCATTGTTTTCCAGTGCTTTAAAGCATTTAGCCTCCCAATTAAAGGAGACCAGACTGCAAAATGCCATTTCGAGTGCTTTCCTGCTTACACACCAAGGCATGCATTATGACTTGAGGGGAAAATTAATGTTTTCATGGTTGCAGCAAAAAGCTACCTCAGTCAACCTTTATCTGGCAGAACTCTGTGCCTAAGTTAAAAAATTGAATGTATTTAAATAGAGGAAAAATAAGTCTTTTGTGTGCAAAGCTTTATTACTGAGACCAGCTCACATTTATGAACCCTCATTGATAGCTCTGCCCAGGGTGCATATTTGGTTTGTGAAGTGTGTGTGTATGTGTGTGTGCAGTGCGCGTGTCTGTGGTGAGAGGTAACATTAGAAAGCCTACATTCACCAAAGAAGATTTAAAACTATGTGAAAATGTACGCTTGCTTCATGCAGTTATATGTGAAATATCTAATGTCTTGCAGTCATTATAATAAAAAGAAATATAACTCTTGGTAAAGTAAAAATAATGTCTGATAGCTATTCCATCTCTTAGTTTCTTGCTCTTTACAGTGGCAGATTTTGTTCTATTGTGTGTCACTAAATTACATAATGCAAATATTTTCCTGGAATATTTTATGATAAACAATTTAGAAATATACCGTGAAAATGAAACATGTGACTAGAAGAATGAGAAATACTATAAATGAAAGCAATGTCATAAGCCAATGCAAACAATTGAAGTGGTAAGACAGAGCAGTTCAGTGCTTCATTTCTGGATTTTGCTGCATTTCATGGACATTAAACAAAATGCAAATCTGATTAACTCCGAGTCACAACACATACATCAGTCGCCTGTTCATGTTATGCACACTTTACTCTGAGTTTTAAGTCAATTGAAGAGTTCAAACTGCCATTGTACATATATACAATACAGTAAATGGAGCTACGCCTCTTCTACCCACAAGGAAAGAAAAAATACTATGTATGACAGTCTATGCATCCAGCTATTTAAGTTTATTTGGGAGAATAAAAAATGTGTTTCACACATTTTGAAGATAGTGATGTGTTTACTGAAGGCAATAATATGTAGAAACATGAATGAAGGCAATAATATGAAACATGTTTTAATATCAGAATAGCTAAAGTGGCAGCTTTTATCTGAGAAAGTAATGCTCCAAATGCTGATGTTTTGAAGTGCGGGTAGTCCGTAACCATGATCATGTTGATAGAAGTAACAGATAGAGGGTTTTACCACTGATGGCTAGCTATTAAGCATTGCTTCACACTGCCAGAGACAATTTTTCTACACATTGTGCTTCCACCTTGTTCTAGACTGCAATGACATGGTGTTATAACTTGTGTGTATTCCAGCAGTATAAATACACGCCCCCTTATTTTGACAGTTGTTGAAACAGATCTCAGCAGGTTGGTGTCTGAGGTCTACTCTTAAAAAGGCCCTTAGCTTGGTAAGAAAACAATATGCCAAAAGTTATTTAAAACATGACATAACATTTACAACAAGAGTGTAACATTTCTATGAGGACAGAAGAGTGTCTTGCATTTACCAGTTTATTTTTACCTACCAAAGAGCCTGTTTGTTTATTTATGCACCATCTGTTGGGTGTTATAAAGAAACAGTGCTTTAAAGGCTGATCCACTGAGAGGTTCTTTAGGGAACCAAACGTGGTTCTTCTACGATATTGCTCCAAAGAACCATTTTTGATGCATCTATTTCTAAAGTGTGTAGACAAATTTTACTGTTTTTATCTCCCTTCCCCCCGGAACCCCCGCCACCAATTCTGTGAAAGCGATTGCACTGAGAAATTCTAAGGCCAAACATTCCCACGCGGTGATGGAGGCTGTGGCTCGCGCGCCAACTCGCCAGTAGGAGGGTCTCCGAGAGGCTGGTTTCCAGTCCACAGCCGGTCTTCTCTCTGTTGTGTGAGTGTGGAGCCTGTGTGACTCCTGGGCTCGGTCCAAGGCGGGCCAGGCTCGGGGCGGCCTGCTCGGTGTTAATTGTGGAGGAAACTGTTGCTTCGGTGCCACGCTCCCCGCGACGCCGCTCCAAATTCCTGCAAAACGCAATTAATGCCGAGCGGCGGGATATTAAAAGCCATATTTGTCACTGTCGGCATCGGAGCGGAGCCTGATTGCCGAGCTGATTGGAGGATACGCTCGTGCGGCTCTGCTCCTCTTCAGCCTGTGGCAGACAAGAGCCCGCGTGCCAAAAAACGCACTTGCGCCTCTTTCACCTGGGACGCGGAGAACAGGCGCACGGAGTCTGCGCCTGTTATAAATCACCGCACTCGCGCTCGCGTTCGTCCTCAAGCCAGGTGGTGTCGCGCTCCATCATGAGGGCGCACGCTCTCCCTTTGATGTTGCTCGCCGCGCGCATTGACGTGGACGCTTTCCGCGCACGTTATGAGTTATAAACAGCAGCCCGAGCAGTTCTTAAACACCTGCTCTAAGCTGGCGCGCGAGCGCTATAAATCTGCACGCGCGCTGGGGGTCTGTCTCCGCGCTCCGCCGCGCGGGTTTGCTGTTTTTTTATTTTTTATTTTATTTTATTTATTATTTTTTTCCTAGCGGAGGAAGACAGGAGGAATGGGCCGCGCGCACGTTTACACGTTATTGAACACAAATCACAGCTGGTCGAGCTGCAGCAGGCAGATGCCGGCGGAGGGTGTGTGGTTTGTGTGTGTGTGTGTGCGCGCGCGCGCGAGAGAGAGAGAGAGAGTGGTGAGGAAGCATCATTTAGGATGATGCGCGCTGATGGCTGAAAGCGCGTGATGGATTCCCTTCAGCCCGTTTTATCTGAGGCTCTTACATGGCATACCCGGGTGAACAAGAAGCTGTACAGACAGCCTGGGAATAGGGAAGGGATTTGGTGATGGGGGGGCATGAATGGAAAAGGAATGGGGAAGATAGAAGAGGCAGAGGGATGATACACAAAATGAAAAACAGAGTGGAAAGAGAGAAGAGGAGAAAGTTAAAGAAAGATGTGAGAATGATGGGTGAAGAGAGAGAGAGACAGAGAGAAAGATGAGCAGAAGGTGAGTAGAGGTGAGTAAAGATGATATGAGGAAAGAGAGAGGGGGTGAGGGAGGAGACAGAGAAAGAAGAAGAGAGCAGTAGGTAAGGAAAGAAAGGAGAGAAAGAGAGCAGGGGTAGAGAGAGAGACAGAGACAGACAGACAGACAGACAGATGGACAGAGATGGAGAGAAAATTATAAAGATGAGAGAAAAGAATGGTAAGGGAGGAGAGAGTCCGAGAGAAGAGAGAGAGAAACGTGAAAGAGGACATTTGGGAGAGAGAGAGAGGTGAGACAGAAAGGCAGAATGGTCCACCTGCAGTCACATTTGATGCAATCTGTTAAAGCAGATGGACTCAAGACAATTAGGTGCACGCTCATGATCTCACATTGCTGTCCCTCAAGGGACTGAAGCTGGGACGTGTGAAAACTGAGTGTACTCTCTTATCATCTTGGCGTAGGAGTGTATTTCTAAGAGGGTGCTCTCACTGTTGGAAAACTTAGCACACTATGTTCTTATAGAATTCAGTGACATTCAGACTTGTGCCTCTTACTGAAAAGCAATGCAGAGTGTTTGTATTCACTGTGAACCAATGTGTGGGGCTTGTGAAGCGGCTGGTATCACTAGTGTTAATAGCATGGCTACAGCAGTCTGAGTGTGACCTGCAGATGGCCATGCTTACACTAGGGGGCAACATCATTCTGTACTTGTGTGTATCACAGATCACCAGCCTTTTTTCCTCCTGCATGGCAGGGCCTCACACTAATAAATTATTTAGACACATTCGTGACTTTCTTCCACTAATTTCTTGTTGCTTACATTTTCTAAAATGTCATCTGCACCGTTTTGGTCCTCTGTTTGTTGGGAATGACTTTCTTTAACCTGGGTTTATGTAAGTGTGTGTGTGTGTGTGTGTGAGCGTTTGTGTGAGAAAGTGTGTGGTAGGCTATGAACTGAAGAGAGTGAAGGAGTGCAGGAACAGAATATATAAAAGGGAATAACAAATCAATGCCATTTGTATATTTTGTTCCTATTATTTGTGAAAGAGACAGAGCCGAGAGGATGACTGTTTGATATTCGCCTCACAGTTTTCCTTCCACACAAACAGACAGCGGGTAAAGACAAAAACCGAAAGAGGAGAGAAAGAAAGCAAATCTGAGTTTAGAGGGCGAATGTGTGAAAGAACAGAAATATGAGCTGAATAACGTTAGAGCACGAGGAGAGCGCATAGAGAGCTCATAGAGATGAGGAGTGTTCACAGTCCAGCGGATTCATGGAGTCCATTCTTTTCCGATTGTCGAAAGCACTAAGAACATCACTATATCCTCTGAAGGTGGGAAAGGTGCAAAGCAAAAGAATGGTGAGAGAGAGAGAGAGAGAGAGAGAGAGAGCGAGAGAGAGAGAGAGAGAGAGAGAGAGAACAGATAGGAGAGTAGATTACTCTGGACTGTCCTATGCTATTCTTCATTTTAAGCAGCTTGTTGACCTTTGCAGTCAAGCCTGTAGGTGTAGTTTAGCTTCTGCTGCAGAGCCTGCAGTAATTTAGGTGGCAACTGAAGCACAGAGAACTGAAAAGAGAGAGAGAGAGAGAGAGAGAGAGAGAGAGAGAGAGAGAGAGAAAGTGTGTGTGCATGCGTGTACGTGTCCGTGTGCATTTGTGGGCAGTGCAAAGCGTGGGCCACTGACCATCTCGAAATGATTGCCTCTCATAAGAATGTGTTTTATATGGCTGAGATTTACAGCCCAGCTCTGGCTGCAGGTGCACGAGGAGATCAGTTCAGAATAGCTGGGCAGGAGGTAAAACTGTCGTTAAAAACCATTCCCCACTATCAAAGCTAAATATATAAAAGATACAGTACAGCTGCTCAACCAAATATATAAGCAAAAAAGACAAGAATCGGTTATCAGTGACATTACTGCTTTGCAATAATAATAATCGTGTAAAGATGCCGACAAAGACAAAATGCAATGTCTTGGCATTGCAACACAGATTGCAAGCTGCGACTGTGATAATATATTGCTGAATACAACGAAAACCTGGTAGGAACAGGTGGGCAAATAACTGATAAAGAGCACTTGACACTAAGAATAAATGCTAACATCAAAAAAAAATAAAAAGTCAACAGTGTATACACTTCAGTGTTTGAAATCTCATCACCCTTCTACTATTCCTGTAGCTGGTGCCACTGCTGCTGTACCATTCAAGTCTATTCTATCCTAAATTATAATATGAAAAAAAATCATTATTTCTCGTCAGCAAACCCCTCAATTGGGAACAGATGTTCCTCCCTCCCCAGGAAATGACTCGCTCCTTAGTGACAGAGGGTGGCGGCCGCGCTTTATTAAACATATAAAAAGCCTCTTAAACGACGTGATTCAGAGGAAATATAGGCTGATATTCATTCTTTCAATCTGAGGAGTGCAAGTGCTGCTAAAATAATTACAGAGTGAGAGCAGGGAGCGCGAGCGCGGTGGTCCTCCTCGTGCTGGGAAAATATCATGCCGGAGACTAGGCGGCCTGGTAAGGTGCTGCTTCAACCAGTGGGCAGTGGAGTAAACTCTTTCTGCTGCAATCAGCCACCCCTCCCATCTTGAACACACACAACATGTTGGTAGTTTGTACCCTCTCAGTGTGCTTTATTATAATCTATGAATCATAGCCATTCATTCTGACCCTAATGATTTAGCTTCTGTTATAATAACAGGGAATTTATATGCTATTAATTGCATGTCAGCCCCAGCTCCGGAGCTGAAGTTTTATGGACCATATTGGGGCCTTAAATAGGAGGTCATGGCTTGCACTTTATTGTCACTGTGATATGTATATGTCAGTAAGGTATTTTTTTTTTCTCTCGACAAGAAGACAGGCTTAAGAAGAACACACACACACACACACAAACAGTCTTAATTTAACTACACCTGTCAGGACCAAAATTTGTACTTTTATTATTATTGCTTTTTAAATACCAGCTGCGGTTAACATTGTGTCAAAATTTCATGAAGGATAGATCAATGAGCAGTTGCTCCAAAATGACTTCTTGCATTCATTTCCATTAAATTTTAGAACATTTTTCCCTCTCCTTTAAAGTTTCTTTTCCTCAGACGTGAGCTTTTGCTCTGACAACATCTCTGTATGTTTAGATTGTTGCTATCATAGATTTTCTTGTGTTCACTTTTAAAATTGAATAAACCACTAGACCAAATTATGGTACAATTAATATATATTAAAGTGGGGTCTTTTTCTTTGCGTCTCCAATTAAGTTACCATTTCAGAGATACAAGATTTTGTTATGACAGCAATAACATGCATGGTTGAGTCTATTAATAGTGTGTCCACGCATGTTAAATGTTTAAAAAATACTGTTTTTACAAATAGGAACAAACAACAGCAGCATAAAAAAGAGCACATGTCAGCACGAAAGACTTCCCAAATACACAAGAGACACGTGTTTATTCAGACTGCCAAATATACAAACACTGTGGTTAAAAAAGTACAAATGTAGAAGTCTCCCTTTTCCATTCTGGAAACATATTCTATATGTCGAAATCCCAAAGTCCCCTCCGGTTCCATTAGCTTTAATGTGTAAATGATGATGATCTCAGTTCATTGCTGGTCTGTTTTCTTGTCCTCTGAAAAGCACAGATTTGTGTTTTTAATGTACAAAAATATTCTTTCTTGTTGCACAACTCAGTATAAGATTATAACTGCATTATCTGGCTTTTGTGCAGTGTGATTTATTGAATGCAGCTTCTGCAAATCAGTTGATGTTGGAAGTGTCTTCGCTCATTTCAAAAGAAACCCCAAGACAAACAAAACCTGATTGCCACTTATTTTGATTTGAAGAACAGAAACAGATTTTTCAGAAGGCATGGTTCTCATTAGCATAGAAATGAATATGATGACAGATAATGAATATATGCTTCTTGATGCTCCACAGCCAAGTGAGAAAGATCAAGTTTAGGAAAGCAGAAGAAAAGAACAGAGAGACGAGCTGAGATAGAAGAGGAAAGCAACATTTTTTTCTTGTCACGGTGCCCATTAGCATACAGAGAGAGGGTTCTTTGAAAGCTAGGCTGGGAGAGTAGAGGACAGACTCAAGGTCAGCTTCAGAAAGAAACACACACAGGCTTCGAGGCTACGTTCGCTGTCTGCTCCTGTGGCAAACAAAACATACAGATCCCGTCTAACCTCCGCTTTACATCGCCTCCTCTTTTCTACCATGCTATTCATGCATTGACCTGCCACAGTGTGGACAAGCCTTAGCACTTTCAAAAGGTTTTACATAACATTGCCATCTACTAATGCTTGTCAGGTACCCACAATAAGACTAACTACAAGAAATAATTCAACAAAAAAGTCATTTACATGTTTTCCCACTTCCATCAAAGTCATTTTAGTGATAAAATGTCCCTTTTTTAAATTTATAACTCCAGCTGCAAAGCTAACATTGCTAAAGAAACACTTGAAGTAAATACTGATGTCAAAATATATCATCAAAATTTCTCTTAATCTGCTCAAAACACATCCAGTTTTTTCATTAATGAGGCACAGACTTGCCGCTCTGTTTAGAAGCTACATATGGTCAGAGGTGTAAAGAGTACCTGAAAACCATACTTGAGTAAAAGTACAGATATCTTACTGTAAAAATGACTCCATTAAAAGTTACAAGTCACCAATTCCAAGAAGACTTGAGTAAAATTCTTAAAGTATAAGAGTTTAAAAGAACTTAAGTATTTTACTCGTACTGAATGTAGGCTCAAAGAACACCAAGAAATGTAAAAAAAACAAGAAACTGTTTATTTGTGAGGTTTTATTTCCTAATATAGAAATGAATTTGAACACATATAGGTAAATAGCATCCAGTACCTTCCGCACCCTGCAGATTGTCGCGCACAATCACGATGTAATGAGTAACGGCAAGTGTCCGTTCAGATGTAGTGGAGTAAAGAGTACATATACTCAGTCAGAAATGGAGTTGAGTAGAGAGTAAAAGTTGCTTATATTTTTGATACTCAGTACAAAGTAGCCAAAAAATACTTAAGTACAATAACGAAGTCCATTTACTCAAATACTTACACCACTGCATATGGTTTATTGTAAGCTATAATGAAGAAAACTTCACCAATCATTTCAGACAACACCAGGGCTAGTATTCACAAAGTAGCTCTTAAGGCCGCACTGATTCTCTGTAGGTGTTATCAGCAGGTCGAGAGTTTTGGTGATACATTTCTTTACAGAACCAAGTTGGGTGACTACAGACTCCTAGTGATTTCGGCATCATCCACTTTTAAGCTTCAGTGTTAAAGAAGCAGTGAAAAAATGTGTGAGGTTGCTTTTTCCCTAAGCTATCCCTTTACGTTTACTGTCATCACTTAAACAGCCTAATTATGCACTCTTAACAGAGTTGGGTTCTTAATAGAGATGTGTGAGTCTGGACGAAGTCACTTTAAAAGTAAAAGGGTTTTAAGGAGTTTATGTCTGAAGAGCCATGCCAAAATTTTTAAGACTTTGATTCAGAGCAAGTTGGAGTTGTGAGAGCATAGAAGGGCAGTGATACATGGATCATCTGAAACCTGAAAAATTAAGCCAAAAGAAGCTTGTCCAGCTGCTTTTCCCCCACTACATCCTTATAAAAGCATGTCCAAACATTGTGTTTTAAAGTGTAAGAAAAGTTAAATGTAAAATTCTTCCTCTGGATTTAACCCATTCACCAAGTGAAGCAGCAGGCAGCCAGGGACACAGCGCCCGGGGAGCAGTGTGTGGGGACAGTACCTTGCTCAAGGGAACCTCAGAGGTGCCTCTAGCAGTCCTGGGATGACCTAAAAGTATGGTATGACCTAAAAGTCCCTGCTTTTGAGAATAGGTTAAGTTAAGCAGGGAAAACCTTAACTGATCTACGGGGACAAGCTGAAGACTCCACACAATTCTGTTTGGAACCCATTTTATAAGGTTAGACCTTCTGGTCCTGAAGTGAATGTTTAGGCCACATGACTTACTCCAAGCTCTGGGAGCTGCACCCTCCTCTGCTAGCCTTGGTGCAGGGGAGATATATAGACAGACTTCTTTAGACTACCGGTCGTTTGCATCTATTTGCATTTAGCAGACACCTTTATCTGCCAGCAGGCTTTAAAGCAAATTAAATTACACTGCATTTATTTATACTAATTTAAACGAGGTGAAGTCATCTTGAGAATAAAGACAAACTGCTGCAGTTAAACACACATAATGCAAACGGATTAAAAAAACATGTTTAATAATTGTAGCAGTAAAGTAGTAATATATCACCTTTTAATGGTTTAAATACAAAAAAAATACTGTATACTTGTAAACATCTGTGGGTAATCATAACCCTGTCTGTGCTTATAGTGTACTTTCACTATTTGTGAGAAGTACGGCAAAAGCAGCAGCATTTCTAAACATTTCTAAACTTGATCGGCTGCATAAACCCCTTTTAAATTCTGGGACTGTATTTTCATTCATTTGCTTTTTATCTCATGGACAAAAACAAGCGATTAAGAAATGAATGCAACTGCCAGTGCTACATTATATTTAAAAAAGCTAGCCATATAACATTAACATCCTCATTGTCTGCATCTTGCAACAAATACAACATACCGGTTCCACTTAACCTCCGTACTACATGCCTGACTGTCTTCTTCCATGTTATTCGTGCACTGACTGACCACAAGACTGTGGACAAGCTTCAGAGCTTTCAAAAGCTGTTCACGTATGCTTATCACCCGAACAGGCACGCTTAATGCATATCACGTACCCAGTATTGTTTTATTTTTGAGGTCATGTCTGAAGAGCCATGATAACAGTGTGATAAGCACCTACATATCTAATGATCCTAAATAAAGTTTAGGCAGGAAAAGCAAATCAGAAAGCTCTGAGGGAAGGGGTGATTCTTTGGGGTAAAAATGCTGGGGATACCGGGGTCATGTCTCCACCACTTTTTGTCACGGCTCATTTCATCCTCTTTTTGAAAGCCTTTAGTTAGATTCAAGGTTCTTTATTTGTCACATACACAGTTATGCAAGTACAGCATGTAGTGTTGAATTTGCCCCCGAATTAGCCATGTGTCTGTGTAATAAAGAAAGTTTTTAAATGTAATAAAGAGTTCTGCTTTCCTCTAAGGTAATAAAATATATAAAAAATATATTCCAAATGAATATTTCAATTCTAAACAAGTTCTGTGTTGTAAACAGTGTGTCACGGTTATAAAACTGTATTATGGTACAGTTTTATATAGTATTATGGCCTGAGGATAGAAGTTCCTGCTGAGTTTCTCTGTTTTGGCCATAATACTTCTGAAGCATATGGATCATTTCAGCAGGTCAAACTGACAGTTAATGGGGTGAGACTAGTGTCTGATGATCCTGGTTGCTCTGGTCCAGCATTTCCTGGTATAAATGTTCTGCTGAGACGGTAGAGCCGATCTGGTGCGGCGTTCTGCTGCCTGGATCATTATCTGAAGATGAATGTATTAATGAATAAAACTGTTGCTTATGTCATTAAGAAGGAGAGACAACATGCTTAATGATGGTGGATCTAAATCGAAACTCGGGCATGTGTGTGTAAATTGGAAGAACCCTTTGAACTCACTGTTGTCCCAATTTTCAAAACAAACTGACGCCCGTTTACGTAAGTCATGAATAGTTTGAACCTGTCTACTAGCTAGAAAATCAATCAGGGCTATAAAAGCATGATGTTCATGTATCAGTCTGTACCAGTTGTCATCAGCATCAGAAACCCACTTAAACAGACCCTCTTCAGCTCTTCTGCATACGCTGTGCATTTCATGCTGTTTCTGCAATCTCAGTTGAAATAAACCCTGGCAATAAAAGATTGTATTTAGGGAATAGCTATGTCTACACATGTTAACAATGCTTCACTGTGATGTGAATCCATAACAAGGCCTTGTTCTTCTGCAAAGTGGGATGGCCCCTTACAGCAATTACATACCCAAACTGGTCTACATCATTCTGAGAGAAGAGGCAGCACAACATCAATCCAAAACCACTTAGTGCCTCATTCTATGAGCATCAAATAAAGTTAACTTAAAAAAAAGGTTTATGAATATTAAACTTTGTATGAACCAGACTGGGTTCTCTTCTAAGGTTGTAGCTCTCTGCCTTGCTGGGCTATGTAAAAAGGGCAGCAGTGCATTTCAGGACTAGTGATGCTCTAGCAGCGTGAAGCAGGCTTTGTATTCTGTCTGTCTGCTTGAGGTATGTACGCAGGGATGCTGGTCTGGGCCATATGCAGGTAGTACGATTTTCTCACACACCAGTCCAGTAATTCACACCACTCTGTTATTCTCTTGTTTTTTTTTACCTTTCCTTTTTACTGTACCTTCCTCAGCTATTGTTGTTTTTCCTTTTTGTCTTCTCACAGTGATCTTGCACCAGTGCCCTGTGGCAGGATTGTGGGGCATTTTCTTGATTATTCTGAGTGTAACCTTTTAGGTAGAGTGGAGTCTGAGGGAGGGCTAGAAGTAGACTGAAAAGCTCCATGCTGTGTGACTATTTTCACCTCGCTCAGCTGCCACTGTGACTGCAGCTGTGCCTTGTTTTCCACAGGCAGAGAAAAAAGCAAGGTGGGAAAAATGAGAGAAATCAAACAACATCACCTCTTCGGCCTCATACCTGTGCTTGGAAAAACAAGTAAAAGCACATAGTCCAAGTATCTGTACGTATTTGTCTATGGTCGAAATGTAAAGCCTTAAAAGGTCCTTCACACTTACAAATCTCATTTTTGAAGATGGTTTGTTAGGAAACATTAAGTTCTTTTAGAAGCTGCCAAAAGAATCCATAAAATAAACGTGTATAAAAGCAAATACTAAATGAGTACCTGTGTTTACTGTATCATGGGTTGTGCTTTTTCTGTTAGCGTATAGGGAAAATGAAGCTATATCTCGTCTTTAGCTGGCCAGATTATCATATGGCCTTTGTCTGTTATGTTGTTTGACATAGTGATTAAAAATGTTTGTATTCACACTACAAGTGAAAGATAAAAGTCTTGAACTCTGAGTATTTGGTATTTGAGTATGTTTAAAATATTTAGAAGAGCTATTACAAACTCTGGGAGCAGGACAGGTAGACAATGACAGTCACCACATGGTCATTGACAGGGAGAGGGACCCCCATCTAATGAATGTGAATGAATATGCATGTGAAAGAGCAGAGAAAAGGTACATAGTGTCATTCTTTTACAAATTGCAGAAATACCACATAACATTTCTGAATGCTCTCCTTACGTTGACATATGTCTACAAGGTTCAAACTTCAAAAGTCTTGGTCAGACATATTTAGGGTGTGTTTTTTTACTTTGTTTTGTCCTGTCATGTTTGCACATTGTTTAAAAAAGAAACTCTTTTCTTTACATTCACTTTACTCACATATTATTGATGCTGAGGCTTTCCAGAATAAAACAATACTTGTCACTTTGGCATAGATATTTTTAGTTCGATGCAATACTTAAAAATGTAAAGGTGTAGCAAATTGCCTAAAAGTGCCAAAAGGCCTCAGACCTCAGAGGGTTAATCGGTAACAGAAAGCTCAAATCAACAGCCACAGGCTAGTTAGGCCCATTTCCTTATCACACACTATTACTAAGCTGGGAGGACTGGAGCTGACACTGAGTGATTTGGGCAAAATATGTAAAGGCAGCCATTGTTTTTTTTCTCTTGGCCACTAACATATCATTGCACAGTTCAACATGCTTGGAGGGGAATGCTAACTCCTGTAAAATGTGCTGGGAGTGAGACCAGTGCACACTGACTAAGGAACCCAGCAAGAACATAGAGGCAGACAGGAGCAAGAGAGAGAATATCATGCTTTATTCCAACGGAAAAAACAAACCAAACGTGTTTTTGGTGAGTTTACAAACTCTTCTTAGTGTCTTGAGTTCCTTTTCTGTCTGTAGACGTGAGGCCAGCATCCTTTTTATGTTCATGCTGCTGGTGTGCTATTGCTGCTGAAAGCAGGACAAGTACTCAATCTTCACCGCGAGCATACGTTTCCCAGGCCGACCTCCCCACCCCATGTGAAAGCAGCATCTGGGCTCGGGATCAGGTGCGTCTAGCCAAATGCAACAAGGAGAGGGAAGAGGGAGATGAGAAAAAAGTCTGGCCAGAAGGGTGAGAGATCTATAAGTGTGCCATGTTCTTCTTCCACCAATCGGAGCAAGACTGCATTGCTAAAGGCTTGGAGAAAGTTAAAAGTTAAGGCTCAGGGGCACCAGGTTCCTGTGTTTCAGAAGTGACTGTGTAGGCCATCACAGGTTCGAGCCCACATCTGGCTGCCTGTGGGAGCTCAACTATGGAAGGAGATTGGCACTCATTACCACTGGATCTCTGGATACACATAAAATCAGCAATATTCCTGCTTTGTGTCACTACAGTCTGTTGCAGAATGGAGCATCCATCACATGCTGGTAAGAAAGGTTTATCATCACTACACAGCCAATTCTGATTCATCAGCAACAGATGCTCTTGCTGGCTAGCAACGTGCTGAGGGATGGGGAGAGAGAGATGGCCATCCCACCACCCTAACTGTGCATTCTTGGACTTTTGGCTACAGATGGGTGTCACTGCAGTTGATCAGTCTCATGATCTCCTGATGATAGATATGCAGACAGGAGCCCAGTGTATTCTTTTATCGTTTTTATTGTATAATTCCATTGATTGTTTAATCTTGCTTCACAGTGAGAAGGTCCTTGGTTCAATTCCCATCTGGAGCAGCCAAGAGTCCTTTCTTTTCTCCCATGCCAGTGTAGGGTTCCCCTGGGTGGTTCTGGTTTCCTCTCACATCCCAAATGTTTGTCACCACTGATCCAGCCACCACTGGACTATAAAGCAGTGGGTATATGTTATCTGGAGCGATGAATCATGCTTCACTATCTGGAAATCTTGGAGATTCTGAATTTAACAGATAGCAGAAGAAACATGACCCTTCCAGCCTGTTGCAACAGTAGTTTAAATTAAATAGCTAAGGAGAAATTCATGGGAATTCAGTGAGCAGGTTTTGCCTGCGAAGCAAGGGATGTTTGACTCCGATGTGAAAAACGATTTCACTGACTCTTAGGATTTTAAAAAAATCACCGGCCTTGGGTTATTGAGTTTGAGCAAGTGATGGGAACATTGGCATATAAACATGTGTAGCTGACTCATTCCTGTGAAACGTGTGAGGTCAGTCCCAGATCTGAATGTGTGAATTGGTAGGTTTCTCACAAACCGCACAGTGGAACTGATGAAGTCTTTTGATGAGTAGTGAAACAAATTATAGCTAAATTCCAACAATCCTAACTCACTATTGGTAGAAACTTCAATGACAGATGACTGACAACTAAATTGCAATTTTCTAAATTTTCAAAAGTAATTTTTTAAGGAATCATCCATTGAAAGTTTCTTCAGCTGACCAAATTGATCATCTATTGCAGGGTTCCGGGAGGGACAGTTTTCAGCATAATCTACCAGCTCCACTCCTCAAACATATTGTGTAAACATGGCAATTAACATGTGAGTTGAGCTGTATTTGAACCAGGTGTACTTGAGCAGGGAAATCACCAAACTGTGCCTGACACCAGCCCTCACGGACTAGAGCTGGTAATCCCCCCTTCAATAACTTTTTCGACATTTTGGCATGGTTTAAACAGGCAAACTGATTCAGATAATACAGACAGACATGGTTATCATCCATAAAAGCTAGGTAACAACCAGCAAATGCTACTGCATTGTCTATGGAAGTAAACACTAAACGATAAAGCACACAGGGAAAGACAAGTACTATATGCACAAGCTTTGATATCTGTAACAAAATACGAATGCAGACACTGATGGGGAAGAGCCAGGGTGGAGCTTGACCATACAGAAGTGACGGAACCCTGACTATAAAGAAAATACTGAACAATCCAACTTCTATTAGCACTTGACAGATTTCTATCACATTTAGCTCTTTTCTTCTAGCCCATATTGCCTTATTTCACATCATTCTCTCCATCTGCTCTCTCCCTTCCTCACTCTAAATTTGGGAGCGTTGTTTAATCTTTCTGTGGTTCCGTTGTCATTTAAAAGCAATATCATTTGTCATCCCATGGCTCATTGTCATTAGAGCTTTAAATGACATGTTGGAAGGCAGATCACCCGTCTGTACATATGTGATGAGCTGAAAGCAGATCACCCTACAGGTCGCTTCACAACAACTGCCTATGGCCAAGCCTGAAATGAAGAGGTAATATTTAAAAAGTGTGGTAGAGGTTGAGACACTGTGACTACGGTAGTTTCAAAATTCAGACTGGAAACAGAAAGCATTAAAACAAAATGGCAAAAAAGATGAATCTATTGTACACTAATGACCTTTCTTACCACTGTTAAAGCCACATATACAATTTTATTTTTCTAATGTGTTTGTGGGTGTTCATGCGTTGGTTTTAGGTCATTCCTTTAAGTGCTCCATTCAGGGCACTTGTTTGTCAGTCCATTTGGAGAAAATGACCACCTTTACAACTCTCTCCTGGCTTTATGATTGAGGGAATAACTTGGCCATCACTTGAATAATAATTGTCCACTGCTGTCTGTGTGTGTGTGTGTATTTATGCGTGTGTGTTCCAGCCAGTGGATGTGTTCATGGGAGGTCTCTCAGTGTATTTGATGTCCTGTTTGCTATTTAGTTCTCCGGAGCAGGAGGTGATCCAGGGAGATCAGTGTAGATCACTAATTGTTTTCCCTGAACTGTAAGTGGCCAGTAATTAAGACTGATGAATTAATTAGCTGTCTTGTAAACAGTTGGTTTGTTTGCACAAAGGTTGTGATGAAATTAAAGACCTTCTGTCAACCTCATTTGGTCTGTGACTGTAGCCCTGGTTTACTCTGAATTTTAATTACAGCTTCACGTTTTCATCTTAAAATGAAAATGAATAACTAAATAAGAGACTGTACGCATCCTTCAGACAACTCAGTGTTGCTGCAACATCCGTCTTATTGTACCTGTAGTTCTGTGAGGGGAAGCTGGTACAGTTCCACAGTTAAATAATGTGCATCAAAAATGAAAATATATCAAATAATAGGAAAGCCCATGGATAGTCAATGTCTTGTAACATGATTGTTTCTTTCACGACATGGCTTATTCACTACTGGATAAATGATCTTTGATATTCCTGCAATTTGAGGATTTCACCTCCATGCAGAGAAAATCCTTGTTGCTTTACTCTGTACTGATAAGTTATCTAACACTCTGTACACTCTATACTTTTCTCAGAGACTTTGGAGTTGTACAGACAGGTTCATGTGAAATAGAGGAAACTGCAAAGCTAACTCTTCTATTGTGTTCTGGTCAAATGTGACCAATTTTCAAATTTTCTCTCTAGAAAATGCAATTAATTTCATGGATTTGTTGTAAGGTTCCATGACTTTGTGTACACAAGGCGCTGGGAGCGCATAAAAAATATTTGAGAATTTTTATTATATTTATTGTGTTTTGTTGAACTCATGGTGTTCCCCGTCAAAAATGACCGACCATTAGAAATTAATTAGTAAGACTACGATTAGTGTTTAAGAACATTCCCACACCCCACCAAGCTGGTGCCTTTGAACACACACACACCCCTTATGCTCCCCTTTTCCCCCACAGAATGTCCAATTCAATTTTTACTACATGGGGAACCACACCTGTTAACTATTCATTCAAATAAAAATGCAAAATTCCTGAAGAAATTTTGAGATTGGCCTGCTGCCCAAAATCTCCATAGCAACCGCTTCCTTCACCTGCGCAACCATCTTGTTTACCTTTGCAACCACATAGAAACTCCCCAGCCAACAAGTCCTACATCCTAGCAACTACCTGGAAACTACATAGCAACAACCTCCTATACCATAGCAACCACCTTTTATACCATAGCAACCACCTGGAAACTCCCTGGCAACCACCTCATCCACCTAAGCAACTGCCTAGAAACTCCTGAGCAACCACATTGTATCTGATAGCAACCCACAAAACTACTTAGCAAAAACCTCCTAAACCATAGCAACCACCTAAAAACTACTTAGCAACCCACTCCAACACCATAGCAACCTCTTTTTATACCTGGAAGTTCAAAACTTGTAATGTTCACATACATTTGAGTTTGTAGTATATATATATATTATCATGGATTTATAATCAACTAACATGTTCCCGGGCAAGAGTTCCTAACGAATCTTCAGTTTGATCATCACAATTTCATCCTGTGCCAAACTACCAAAAACTGCTGTTTGTATTTGTTTTCTGTGACCGTTTTAGACATGACCTGGATCCTAACTATAAAACTGCTATTTACGTTAAACATCTGCAGTTCATTATCTTTAACATGTGTGTCTTAAATTGACTGAATATGAAATTGTTTCCTTTGTTTTGACCCAAAAATAGACTACTAACGCATGACCTCCACAGATAAACAAATAAATGAATAAATAAATATACATTAGCCACAATTCATTACAGTTAATTATGTAGATTAATGGGGTGTTACACTGATTGAAATAGGCTGTTCACACATACTGTATGATAGCATTCCCGTAAGATAGTTGGTAATTTATGGAAACAATGATTGATTTGATTCATGAAAAATTAATTGCCTAATCAAAACTAAATTAAGAAAAACAATAAGAATAAATTCCATACTGAAGTAAGTTTCCCAAATAATTAAATTAGTTGTATTAATTTGAAGTCATATTTTAGAGGCATGCTTAGTGTCACTATTTTGAGCTGGTTTGCACTCCAGCATGTTTCTGAAGATGTTCACCATTTGAGTTCCTTCTTTAGCCAGAATATGTACTTTTTTGTTACATTTTGACTATTGACCTGCAAAAATCCACCTGATAGAATTATAATGTGGATCACCACACAAATGCTATATGATATGTAATGAGCTACTAAGTGATTGTGGGATGAAACAGTTAAAAGACTAGAATTTTACTCTACAGCTATAAGGACTGATATGGGATTAGAAGTGATGGCCCAGCCAGATGTTCCCAGACAACCGTCTGCAGATCACAGCTCCAGGCCCATAGGGCGGAGATCTAATTCACCTGAATTCTAGGCTTCTGGGGACTATATAAAGGCCTGCAGGACCTTCCACCAGTGCAAAGTATTCTAGCCCCATCTAGGTACTGAGCGTTCTCTATTGGATCCTGTACTGTGTTTTTCTCTCTTCTCTCTTTGGATTTCCCTTTTTGCCTGCTGGACTTTACTGTGTGTGCCTTTTGTCGGATCTCTGTTTTTTTGGACTCTTTTTTTGGATTTTTGCATTCTGTCTTTGTGGACTTTGTGTTTCATTAAACTTTTCATTATTTTGTTATTCTGCAATTGGGTCTGTTTTTTGTGACAGTTTTTTGGATGTCAGACACAAAGTGTTCTCTTACCATGGTGTAAAGAGAACTTGTTTTACTTGATATATTCATTTGTAGCTTTTCAGTCAACAACTTTCCAAAACTTACCAAGAATAAACACCTGCAGTTTATGAAATAAATGTATAAGTGGTAAAAACCTACAGTGTGAACAAACATTTGGACTGATTGTGTAGATAATGGGAGTTAAGAGCTCAAAATAGCCAGTTGTTCTTTTATTTTAAATTCAATTTTAACTTTCTTCTGTATAATATAAATGAACACATGAGAGAATTAATGTTATAAGTGAGCCTTGTGTGTCCTTGTGATGACCATGTCTAATTTGAATCTGACCTGAACAAAAATGTTTGGTCGCACTTTATTTTGAGTGGTCCCTGCAGTTGTTTTGCAGTTGAAACAACTTAAATGTAATTAAATTTTTTTTTTTATTTTAAAGCTGACCCTTAATGCAACCCTAACTCTGACCTAAGCCTTTATGCCTTAAAGCCCTAAAGCCAAAACCTTTAACTTAATTTCTTATGGTGTTGATAATTCACTTAGTGTCACCAGGTAGTGTACAGTATTAATAGTTAAAGCATAATAAGCATATAAAAAGCATATAATAAGCGATAGGAACAACTCACAATAAAATGTGAAGAGCTTTTACAAGATTCTGTCTATATTCTGATTGATATGAAGGCCATACACTGTTGATAACATCATCTTTTTTTTTTTTTTTGCTTTATTCTTACCCATGACTTTATTATTATCTCTATATTGTATATTTGATTTGGAAGGTTAGACAAAAATGGTACAGAGTTGTGTATTCATCTGACCAGGCAGATTAGCTTTCATTGTGAAAACACTCATTTTATGTCATGCCATGTTTGTTGCAAATGACTACTCTGTGTTAACCCCAGTATTAAAACCACTGACAGGTGAAGTGAATAGCATTGATTATCTGGTTGCAATGGCACTGTCAAAAGTGGGATAAATTAGGCCAATGGTTCTCAACCTTTTTAACATTAAGGCCCATTTATCTATCACGGCATGTTGCCAAGACTCACTTGACCTCTTTAGGTGATATTAAATGACCAATAGCCTCTCTCGATTTTAGATTCGCAGCCCAATCAAAAACCCTCGCAGCCCATCAATGGTCTGCAGCCCAGTGGTTGAGAAACCCCATATTAGGCAACTAGGGAACAGTCACTTGTTGTGGTGGATGCTGAAAAAAATGGGCAAGCATGAGGATCTGAGCATCTCACTGTGACTGCTAAGAGCTTCTTCAAAATGGAAGGTCTTGGAGGGGCGGGCCGAGCTTGCAGTGGTTAGTACCAAAAGTGGTCTAAGAAGGAACCATCAGTGAAGCAGTTACAGGGTTATGGGCACTCAAGGCTCACTGATGTGTATGGGGAGCGAAGGCTGCCTAGTCTTGTCCAGTCCCACAGAAGAGAGCCTGTTGCACAAATGGCTGAAAAATACTGTATGTGATAGAAAGGTGTCAGAAAACGCAATGCATCACAGGTTTCTTAGAATCAGACCCATGCTTATCCTTGACCACTGCTGAAAGTGTATAAAATGTGAGCATCAGAACTGGGCCATGTTGCATCTTGTGGATGGCTGACTGCATGAGCATTACTTTCCTGGGGAAGAGATGCACCAGGATGAACTATGGGAGGAAGGAAAGCCGGTGAAGGCAGTGTGATGGTCTAGGAAAAGTTCTGCTGTGAAACCTCGGCAGCTGGCATTCATGTGGAAATTACTTCTACACATACCACCTACTTCAAAAGTACAACCTTTCAGGGCATTGCCTTATGGAAGTAGCCTCTTTAGCAGGATAATGCATTCTGCCACACTGCAAATATTGTCCAGGATGGATTTGCGGAACATGACAAAGAGTTCATAATATCGACTATATTATAGAAATTCTCTAGATCTCAGTTTGATCAAGCATCTTTGGTGATGTATTAGATAAACTAGTCCCAGCCACAGAGGCTCCACCCTGCAACTTACAGGTATTAAAGGATCTGCTGCTAAACACAGCACACCTTCAGAGGTTTTGTGGAGTCCATGCCTTGATTTTTCTGTTTTGGAGGCATGAGTGGGACCTACTCAGTATCAAGCTTATCAAGTATTAATGTTATGGTTACTCAAAGTATAAAGAGTCAAAGCCACATAAATGGCAAGTAAAGGCAGTTAACAGCATGACTGCACGGAGAACAATGGAATTATTATATACAAGTGCGAATTGGGATCTGTGTGCTCGAGCTTTTTTGTATTTGTTTGTATAGAAGGTTCGAGTCAAGGGAGCTCATTTGTAGTAAAGTTGGCTCATCCTTCCTCACAACAAAAGCTGTGGATTTACCTCCCAGCCTCCTCTAATGAAACCTTGCACATGGCCAGAGCCTGCAGCATAGCCCACACTGCACATGCTTCTGACCATCGTGTCCACTGTAAGATTCATATCACTATGAAGACAGATCTCATGTTCAAAATGAAAAATGCACAAAAAGCATATACAGTGGATAACATGCACATTATCACAAAACATCACACATTAAAGCGAAGCATAAAACCATCAAAAGCACCATTTTCATTGTAACTTTTGTCCTTCATTACATCCCCTCATCTAAAATTGCTCATTACGTACGTGAGTGGAATTAGTCTCTGTGAAAACTCTTTATATTATGAATGTGAATTACCTTGCCTTTTGTTTCCCCCCTAAGAACAGTAGATGATTTCTGAATGATTTATCAGTCCTACCACACAGACCTCATATTTCTCATTCAGTGCTTTTAATATCATCACAATGCTCGACTGGAAAATGGTGCTCCAGAAAGGTCCCCTGCATTTGCGTCACAAAGTCCAATTTTCGAGTGGCTGGAGGTGAAAGGGAATCATAGAATTGGAGTGAGATGTGAAGTTAATCAATAGCTCCTTATGTAGACGCATAGATAGAAATCAAAAGCTGGGCTCTGTTGAACATTGCAGCCTACTCCCCAAAATGGAGTGCCCTAAACAGGTATTGATTTGGTAGGCTCAGACTGGATCTTATAGTAGAGTTAGAAAACATAGTACCATACAGAAGCCATCTGCCACAGATCCAAAACAGCTAGTTATTGTCTTCTTTCAGCACATGCCCAGCATCTCTGGACTGACTAGATGCTTTCAGTGAGCCTCAGTGATTAAGAGTTATTAGCATGTGTGAAATCTTTACATTACATGCAAACTTTGCCTCCCCTCGATTAACACAGGCAGGCAGAGTTGACAAACACAGGCCTGCCTTGTATAGATGGATGAGCATTCTTCTCATTAATCCTAGGCTAATTGGGATTCTGTCTTGCTAGATCCTAGAACTACTTGCTTTGTTTGTGCTTTGATATTGAGGTAGCCGTTGGCTATTTTTCATTGATTGGCTCAACTGCAGTCTCTTGAAAAACAATAGGATCTGATCTTGTGAGCCCTGGTGCCTGTTTCAGTTGCAAAGATCAGCCCCTGCTTTCGAAATGGCAATTAAAGTGGTAAGGTGTAAGCAAAAAAACAAACAAACAAAAAATATCCCCCACAGCAAGTATTTTGTAATTTGTTTACAGATGTAGCTCTATAAACAAGTATACCTTTAAAGATTTTATATATCATATATATGATGTTGATAAATAATGATTGCATATGATCGCCGGTGTTAATAAACAGGAATAATTCAGTCAAGGTTGAGACAGATGAACATTGATTCTATTTGTAATAGGACCTGGTAGAGGACCAAAGGTAGAGATATATTATGCAGCAAATTAATAGTTATCAAGGTCCAGGTCGTAATGACTAGGTGACTGGATCAGAGCCTCTAAAACTGACAGGTCTTGTAGGGTGTTCCTGTTATGCTGTAGTTAGTACCTACCAAAAGTAGCCCAAGGATGAACAAGTGGTGAACTAGCAACACGGACATGGGGTCCTAAGGCCAGCCTTATGGGATTATCCAAAAGAAAAAGCGCTGTAGCACAGGCTGCTAAAAAATTGCTAGCTATGATTAAAAAGGTGTCACAACCTATAATGCAGCTTGCTGTGAATGGGGCAGGGCAACTACAGAAGGGTCAGGGTACAAATACTGAGCACCCTCCACCACCAAAAGCACATGAGAATTGTCCTTTCTCGTCTCAGCGAATTGGACCACTGAACTATGGAAGGAGGTGGTCTGGTCTGATGAGTCATGTTTTCTTTTACAGAATATGGATGGCTGGGTGCTTTGTGCTGCTTATTTAGTGTAGATATGATTTGAGAATGTATTGCTGGAAGGCCGTGTGATGCTTTGGACAACGTTCTGCTGGAAATCAGAATTATAAACCTTTATTGATTCCTGAGGAAATTGCAGTAGATCCATTCATAATAACAGTATCCCCTAATAGCGGTGGTAGTTCAGCTAAACTACATAGATTGCGCAGAAACGGGATAGTAATCTGAGGGACTCCCTAGATTTGATCAAGCACATCCTGAATATGCTTGACATACTTGTCGATCCATCTAGGCGCCATCTTGCAACTTTTATGACTGATGCCAACTACCACAGCACACTTTATTGAGAAAAAGGGGATATTTGGCCGATGCTTTTATCCAGAGCGACTTAAAATCATTAGTTACAGGGACAGTCCTCCTGGAGCAACTGAGGGTTAAGTGACTTGCTGAAGGACACAATGTAAGTAAGCGAGGGTTCCAACCTGCGACTATGTGGTCATTGGGTTCACAGGCAAGTGTTTAACCCTCTAGGCTTCTACCAGCCCTTGTGGAGTCTATGCCTCAACAAATCAGAACTGTTTTGCTGGCACAAGGGGACCAACACAATTTTGAGTAAATGTTATTGTTGTTTAGTGACTAGTGTAAATATGTTATAGGATCTTTGTGCATTTGAATTGTACTGTTGTTAGTTAAATTTTTAATTGTAATGCTGTTATAAAGGTATATAAAAGAACAGTGCTGAGGAATAGTTTGGCACATTAAACACTTCAATTAGATCCTGAATAAAATAGTGCTTTGAAATACTTGATACAGATGTGTGTCAGTGTTATGTAAATGAGTAATGTAACACCAACGTAATAACTGCCTTTCATTTTCTCTCGCTTGTCAGAAATTGTGTTGGTGAAATGTAACTTATTCATGTGGAACCAGTGCACTGTTTTTTGTTTTTGTTGGAGCAAACCTTGTGAACAGATTTGAAGTGACTTCACTCAATTAAAATAACAAAAACGTTGTCACATTCATCCCATGAATAAAGGAATCCCTATTACATCCACCAGGAAGCTAGTAGTATGTAATCTAGTGGATTTTCCTATGTGAGGATTTCAGGTCAGATATATCTGACAAAGTTGTTAATTCTAAGTGTTCCATTCCCGTGGCTTTGGTGAAACCAGTGCCCTTGTGAATAACATTGCTTTTCCTCAACTATTAATCAACAACTTCCTTCCCTCTCTTATCCATAACCTTTGAAGTTAAAAGTGTAATGTTAGCAGAATAAATTGCATTATGTACTCTGATAGTATCGAATCTTAAGTCTTCACATTTTTAATTTAGTTTGTGTGTTGACACAGATCACTATCTCCTATCACTCGTCTCTTATCTGAGTGATGGAATGGAATTTTGCTGGCATATATAGGTGATTCTCCAGGAACCTATCTGTCATAGTCTGGAAATGCCTTATCTGTCATCAGCTGGGACTTTATTCATTTTTAACAGCTTTCACCCATGTACAGATTTATGGCCATTTTGTCCTTGTACAAAGCCTTCTGCTTCTCCTCCAGCCGAGTGGAAGCTGCACTTGAAGTGCAGCATGTTTAATGCTTGCTCTCCTGGAGCCCATCAGCTTTGCGTTGGGGCTGGGTTTAATCTAGGTTCAGATTAAACTGCACCCAGGAGTGTCTCCGAGAGAAATAATCGATACCTCCGCTTATGATTATCGCTTAACATTCATATGAAACCAGGTGCTGAGAGTAGCGTCTTTTACTGAACAGAGAAACTACCTGGAAATTAATCAGAGGCTGAGGCTGATAAATAAATGACTTCAAACTCAAACTTGAGACATGTTCTGATACAGTTATAAACATAGCTTCCTTTTATTATAAAAGAGACAACTCTGCAAAAGGAATAACTTCACAACGAGTTAACAGATGCATTACCATTATTGGTGGTATCAGTGCTTTCAAATCTGTATTCTGCCCTAAAAATGTCTTTACAGGCCTTCAAATGTACCGGCATCTCATTGACATTTGAGGTTAAAAGAAAAGAAACATCAAGGTGGCTGTACACATATCTGTTGTTCTGCATTCTCCCTTGAACTTTGTTTTTTCCCCATTTGGATTTGTAAAAAGATTCACTTTAGGGATGAAGGCTTTGCTCCAGGCCTTTGCAGGAAGGAAACAATGCGTGAGACCATTTTCTGCAGCCCGAGAGTAATGCTTTGTTTTTGTTTTTAGGAGAGGAAAGGAATCCTTATCACAGATTTCCTCGAGAAAATACTGAGAAAACTGTTCCTGAAGGGCGGTGCTGCACACCAGATAAGGAGTTTAAAGATGATGAATACAACAATGATGCTCAATTTCATGCTAAAGTGGGGACACAAAGCCAGACTGCTAATTTAGCCACTGATAGCAGCCGGCAGCAGCGGACGAAAAATCCCTCCAAGATTAATAGCCTGTCAGAGGAAGTGGAAGCCAATAACATGGATCACTGAAATCAAAAGTTACTGGTTTGTGTTGCAAGTGCTAGATAAATATGTTTGAGGGAGTGAACCAAATGTTTGGACATATACTGGAAATCGGGTTTTCTATAAACAGTATGGGAAAGCTGTTGATCAGTGATTATAAAGTGCAATGTTTAAAAAACGAGAAGTTAAATTATTCCACGTGTAAAGATGAAATTGTATTTCCACACTAAAGAGGTTGCGGATGGGTTATGTATGGTATGACATCTGTATAGAAGGACTTTATATTGCTCTTAAAATGCGCGTTAATCCTTGTAGTGGTTGTCTTGTAGTTAAGTGGCTTCTTGTTAATACCTTTCTATGTCTACTATGTGTTATAAAATCAAGAAATTAACTAAAGAAGTACTTAGAATCATGGCATTTCACATGATTCAGATAATCAGTTCAGATAATTAGATAAAAACACATATAAAACCTTAAGCCAACTATAACTGGTGAAGCTCTGCCAGGACCTTAAAGTTTGTCTTTAGTAAAAGAATACATGCTCAGATGGCATATGGTGGTTGGGGTTAAACCTCTTCACTGCTGAAAAAAACTTTGAACATTATTCAAAAATAATAGTCTAATAATGATAGTTTAGTCCTTTACAGTCATTGGGCCTAGCCAGTTAGTGCAGGGAAGTGTGTGGCTCTGATAAACAAGGCACCATCCACCAAAGAGAAAGAGTGACAGGTGGCTAGCTAATGTCCAATTGCCCTCGGTCCACTGGCATTATCAAATAGGCTGCTCTAATCTTTGAAAGATTTTAAGTAGATGTTTTCCTAATCTGCCAAGTGGGTTAGGGTTACACCCCTGCTAAATAGTAACATCATGTTTGGGTTTGTTGTCTTGATGCAATATAACAGAGTACTTAATGTGCAATATGTTTTAAGACATTTGGTAGCATCAGTAAAGATGTTCATACAATGCAGAATCCATGCACCTGCAGCCATACTACTAAAACCTTCACGTCATCTGTCTATCAGACCTTTTATTACTGCAGAACTACATTATATCTGCTGTTTTTTTTAATTTATTTATTTTTCTGTGGGTACCCACAGAGAATATGCAGGTGATTTTTTTTCTATTTATGGTACTGTAAACTGCTGTGTGGAACAATCAACACTATTGTAAGTATGAACGAATGATCTTCTCTTACAATGCTGGATAAGATGAGAGGGAGCACAAATTGATTTCTATCGCACGTCCATTTCCATACTTCACAGTTAGCATTTTGTTCTTGGCTATTTTTATGTCTACCTCTAATGTGTTTGTGGTAAAAGTTCTATTTTTCTATTATGATATTTTATTATTATTATTATACATAAATGTTCTTATGGTGGAAATGAGTATTTTGTGGTTTTGTTGTCTGACAGCTCATCTCAGGATCTTATAATGATACATTGTTCCCTTATGAAACATACAATTGAAAATTAACTAGACCCTTTGGGAATACCTTTATAAAAGGTCAATGTCAACATGTATACTCACATCGTTTTATATATGAGCATGCATACAGATCCAGCTTTAATTATGATCACAAAGTACTTTTTGTACTCTAGTTTGACAACCATTTTGTCAAAATTGACTAAACTTATATGGGAAGTTGTCCTCTTGGAGCCCCACTCATTACAGTTCATTTGTGGAGTAGTGCTACCTAGTGAATAACATCAATGCAAAATCTAGTGCTTCACTAGCCAATATTTTGCAACAAAACAACTTCACAAAATTTGATACATTTACATTTATCAGACGCTTTTATCCAAAGATACTTTAATTCCCTAACTACAGGGAACAGTCTCCCTAGAGCAATGTAGGGTTAAGGGTCTTGCTCAGGAACCCAGTGGTTTACATGTAAGCAAGCCAAATTTTGTGAAATGGCATCCTGCATCTGACACATAGTATGTACAGAATTAAATGGTCCTCTTTTACCTATTGAAGTGGTCAGATTATTCAACCTTCTTCTTGGACCCTGCAAATCACCACTTATTCTTATTCTTATGTGCCATTACTTACCTGTTCTTATTACCTATGACCACCAATTCTAAATGAGGACAAAACAATATATTTTTAAATATGTGAATTCATCTCCTCTTACTGAGGATGTCAAAAACAGTTAGGTGCTGCAGTGGTTGATCAAACGTACTGAATCAAATTAATTTCACATATTACACATTTAATTCAATTATTCCACTATTACCTCCATACAGTTTGAAGCCAGTTGCAATTCATAATGAAAATGACGAAGTTATTTTTTTAATCTGCTGATTAATTCCATTCAATTTAGTCCCATTTAAGATCAGATTTTTATATTAAACAAAGAAAAGGTCTATTTATTGCTTGGACATGCCGATATCATTTCTGGTCATCAAATATTCTGTCTATGTAATCCCAACGTGATTATGAAAGCTTGAATATGACAGAATTTGGAATAAGGCATTTCAGTAGTCTGCTAGCAAAATTATCCATAGGGAATTCTATTGTCTCTGTTAAAAAGTTCCTTCTTCTCTCCTTCTTTCTGTCAGACTGTCTCTCTTTCTCTCGCATCACTGGGGTTGCCAAAGCTGCCTTTTAGAGCTATGCTATCAAAGGCCACAGCTGAATTTCACATGGAAAGAATAACATTCATAAATGTTATTCCTCATTATTGCTTGCACTATATAAGGGGAGAGCCTATTACAAATATATAATGCACTTCAATAGACATAATGCACAGTGATCTGTGAACTATAGGATCATTGTCCTCTCTTCTGAAGGCTTCTAACTCTTCTGAGTTATGGCTCATAAATTCACATGAATTATAGAATAGTGACCTCTCTTCATCTTTAGCAATAGTCACTTTTCGAGGAGAATAAGGTCCCTATGGGCCTTCAACCAGGCTCTCAGAAGATCTCACATGTGAGTGCACACACACACACATGTAGACACATAACATGCTATACACAGCATGCATTTTGCAATTTTTGATACATTCTGACACAGTTGATAATGTAAAAGAGCTTTAAAATCCAAACTCATATATTAATATACTCAGTATCATGGGAAAAAACACTTGAGGAATTTCGTAATAACAAATAAACAGAAACATGTGAGATATTGGCAAGAACATTTTAATTGATAGTAAATTATTAAAAATGAATAATTTACTATCAGTTATTTCATTGGGTCGTTTTTGTCCAACATGTTCAAACATACAGAGCTACACACATGGCCTACAAAAGCATTATTCTCTGAATAGAACATGCAGTGCAATACCAAATGCAACAGTTTGCAGAATCAAAAATGTGGGCAATTTACATTAACATCAACTTACATTAAAAATTGTTTCACAAGAGCATTTCATATCAACCCTGCAAGAATAAATGCCCTGTTATGTTTCCTGTTCCCTTGCTTTTTGTTTGCTGTGGTGGAACAAAAATACACAGTTTATAGATCAGCAAAATAAGACGTTTACAATTCACTGGTCCTCACATTGCACTTGTTAATAACTTATTATTGGCTTAATCAGAACATATACATATGGACATGGCTGACAGTTATATACAGTTCTGTTTAACTGCATCTTTTTTATTTAAAAAAAGATCCAAGGCATTTCTAGCAGTTTATTGGTAAATAACAGTTTTCCATCCAGTAGATAATGACCTTTTTTACACTTTGGTTCAAACACCTGGTGTTTACTTTGAAGTAGTTCTAATTGTAGGGCCTCTTCTCACAGGCACTTTGTGAGATCCTCCTGTCCTGATGATAAATAGGCTGCAACACAGTCAGGGCATTCAAAACTCACAGTTAAACCATTCTTTCCAGCACTTCCCATTGTCTTGAGAGGCTGTAGACTGCCTGAGTGATGTTACTGTCCACTGTAAGCCCAGAATACACTTTTTTTAGCCTGCCATCCTCATTGCAGTAGGTGGTACAACCATTTTCATTGCCAGTCCGTTCATCAGACCACAAACAAACCCAGAGGAATCCAATTAGCCGATAATACCATGCAAATACAACAAACAAGGCTGACGGTTGGAGAGCCAAATGAATCTTGTGGAATAAAAGCATTAGAGCTAGACTTGGAAGAGTGTGTGTGCTTAATGATGAAGGATGCACTGAGTGGCTGGAACTACGGCTGAATGCGCAGCGGTACAAAAGAGCCTCACTAACAATGAGCCGTAGAACAATGAGGGCACTGGCTCTGTGTGCATCCAAAACTTGGCTCCTGAAAAAGACTTATTATATGTGGATTGTAATAAATGACCTTAGGCAAAGATTACATTAATATACGTTTTTTCTTAAGATAGTGGGTCATGTCACTGTGCACGCCAATGTCTTGCTAAATCTTGCTTTACGATTTGGTTCTTATACTTTCACACTCTTTATGCTGTTTATGCTACATTTACTGTGCTCCCTGTAAGTCGGCAGCTATCCATCCATCTATCCATTATCTGACCCGCTTATCCTAACAAGGTTCACAGTGGTGCTGAAGCCTCTCCTAGCACTCATAAGGCAGAGAAACACTCTGTACAGGTCTGTATGTAGACATGTATTAATATATACTGCACACACGTAATGTTATTCTAACTCTAGCATTCCAAGGCATGTTTTTATTTTATGGTCATTCCTATTATACAGTGACTTGTCTATCCTTATGATTTACCTATTTGGGTCACATACTTATGCAAAATGGCTTAAATGATATACTACTTAAATGATATTCTGTTTATTACTTTAACAAACATAATACACATTTTGTATTTTATACACATTTTAATTAATATACACATTCAACCATTTTCTCAGTGCAACTGTGAAAAAATCGAAATATTCTTGAATGATATAGACTAGGTCAAATTGGCTCTAACCATATATATATATATATATATACATTAGGTGAAATCAGAAGAAATTAACCCATTATTATTTGGCCAATATGTATTTACAATCTACTATTTTTACTGAATGCCAAAAATATGAAAAGCACGAGTTTTTTAATAATTATTAAGCCAAACTGTTAACTGATAGCGGGAACATCTCTTAATCTGCATTTCTCTTCCAATATGTATAGCGATGTGTGTGGGGGCGTCTGTCCATTTCTCCTTCTCTACAGGGCTGAGAGCTCCTCGGCTGAATAAACTCAAATGTTTCTAGTCATTACAGCTGTGCTGTAAGCAGAATAATGCACCAAATCAGCAGAGCTGGAGAAGCTGACCGCTCTGGTGCTCTTTTCAACCCTGGGGAGAACGGTGTATCTCTGGTTTTGGGTTCAGATATTTATACAACTTTAGCAGGCCCGATTTGACTAGACAGCCAGAAAAAGGAGAGAGCTACGAGGTCACAGAGATTTAGCATTTTTTTCCCTGTCCCTTTTAGCCCTTACTTAGCTCTATTTTCCCTTTCAAGAATGTAATGCCAGCTGTTTATTAGCCCTCACAGGGGTTGGAGCTGTGTTGAAGGAGTCTGGCAAGTATGCCATCCAGACACCAGTAATTAAAGCCTCTGTTTTGGCAGTTGATTGCAGATCCATGGTTAGCACTCTTCCAGTCAGCCTGACAAGAGCTTTCCCCACCACTGTAATCCTATCGCATCTTAATTAATTATTCTGCTGAAGACTTCACAAGTAACTCAGCATCATGGCATCACACACGTTTACCCTCCCCAGTGGTGGACACAGACAGGAAATCACAAGGGAAATGTGCACTTTTAATCAAGTAATACATTTAAAAGATTTCACAGGGATATATGTCCCATTGGTTTGCAAATGAGCAGGTACACCTTCCATTCCTGCTCCTTGCGATATCATTAGCAGATTTCGATAGTTACTACTCACATTTAACTAATTGCCTCATTTTATTTGAATGTCCCCTAATGGATTATCTGTAGCTTTATCTGTGGGACGTGTAGGATTATCTGTAGGACCATCGCCAGATTTAGGCCTTGGGTGAGTGTTAGGTTTGGACTGAGATTAAAGTTAGAGTTAGGATTAAGTCAAGTGCAGGCATTTATAAAGCATCTGCATTGGGAAATACAAATACAATGTTATTTAAAGGGTTCAAGTAAACCATGAAGTGTCAGTACTTTCCCGAGTTTTCCCCCAGAGGAGTCAAGCCAAATTTATTTATATAGAGCTTTTTACAACTACTGTTGTCACAAAACAACCCCTACTGAGCAAACCAAGGGTGACAGGATAAGGAGTATAAAAGAACTAACAGTAGAAAAGAGCAAGAAGTATACACACTTAACCACTGATAAGCCTTAGAGTTTACAGTTAGCAGTAGGCAGATCAAACTGGTCTGGAAGACAAGTGAGCAAGAGAGTAACCAGTGATGGTCAGTCTGGTCTAGAATAGACGAAAGTAGGAAACTCAGATAATGCTTTGAATACGTGGGCAGCTGTTCCGCTTAGAGGAGGTACCAGACAACTTGAACACGATAAAAAAATATTATGTTCTCTGTTTGAATTTACAAGGTATAAATAATAAATGATGCTCGTAAACTTAACTAACAGCTTAGCTAAAAGGGGCAGATGCAGCTTCATAGATATGAGAGCACTCGGTGCCCTCCCACTCTACCTTCAACAAAACCGGGTTTGTCATGGGAGAGTGTTCGGACGATAGCACCGGTGTTGTGTTTGTTAACTTAGCGATAATTTGAAGATAAAGAAATTATATTCAATTTGCATTACCTATATGAGAATTCAAAGACAGATCAGAATTGATAGTGACATTAAGATTTTTAACAGATTACACAGTAACTGAGAAACTAGCATTGAACCTGGCAGCCTCGAGATAGATACCTCCAGATACCTCACACCCTGGTAAGGATTAAGCAGTTATAGAAAATGAGAGGGATGATTCTAAAAGAAGAACCTTGACCATTATTTGAGATGAGTAGGAGGAGAAAGTCATGTGACATCCTGCCTTTTATTTACACATTCCTTGATCTTATTTAATTTTAGTTTATTGCTTGTCGGCATAGCAGTGAAAGCTGATTACAGCTAAAATCAACAGTAGATTAGAAAATGTATAAATTAGACCTAATTATAAATTAGGTCTGTAATTAAAGTTTTGGTTTCTTGCTGCACAAAGAGGGATGATTAGGTAAGGTGTTTTTAAATAAGCTTGTAGGGAATGAATCAATTGAGCAGTAGTTAGAAGATTTTGATTAGGAAATAATTCTAATCAGCTCTGTTGAACTAGGTTAAAAGATAGCAGCCTATTTGCTGTGACCACATTTCTTCATTACTCTACACATTTCTGCATTACTATATTCTAATGTACCATCTGTGTGGCCCCAGTTTAATTATTAAAGAAGTCCATCACTACTGCAGACTGCAGGTATTTGGTGTTCTGTACCTCCCTGGTTCTAAGTTATTGTAAACATTGTGTAAATAATAGTAATTATATGTGTTAGATGCAGACAAAGAGGACAGAAAGACAGAGCGGCGGTAAGAGCCCTGTTGTAGTCTGTGAGGCTGTTCTTCAATGCAGAGTGGAATGATTTTAGTTTGGTCGCCTGCCGCTTACACTCTACCTAACTAAAAATACATGTCAGTTCCTTTTATTTAATAGAATAGTCATATTTGTTGCATTTTAACACTGAAAATGGCATAGCACCACTCTTATTGTGTGGCTGCAAACAAAGAGGTTAAAATGTTGAAATAATGAATGCATAATAATCCAATCCGAATGAGTTTTCTCATGGTGTTTCAGTAGACAAGCTAGATCTCCTATTGGTTAGAACTACAGGAGCTGGACTGATGGCCTTACATGTCAGATTTATACCAGTTAGAAAGTGACCAATAAAACAATCAATTAGTTTTTGAATATTAATAGGAGGGACCATGTTGGCATATAGACTGAAAATGTTTGTTATAAGCTGACATTGTGAATGAAATATGTCGTTTACAAGCTTCAGTGGACATGCTTCAACAAATTGAGGTCCTACCTCTAAAATTCAAGGTTCACTACTGCTACTATTTATGTATAGTTTATTTACATATATCCATTCCTTTATTATATTTCATTAGGGGCCGTTCACATATCGCGCCTAAAACGCGTGGAAAACGCTAGGCGCTCCGAAAGCGTCTGTCGTTGCTATGCAACTATCAGCCGTGCTCTCCATTTCCACCATGAAAAACCCTTGCTGTAACTCTGCTACACAATTTATTTATGCAGAAAAAACGCCATAGTCTTTGGGTGCACCCCATTCTTCAAAAACGTAAAAAACATGGGGAATTTCACCAGCTGATCCACCTGGACAACGGGAGGTTCAAAGCCTATTTCAGACTTGACAAGGACCAATTGGATTATATTTTAGGAAAAGTTTGGGGGCTTGACAAATCATAAAGTTCAGGAAATCCCTGGACCACAATGATGAGCCGCTCCTCCGTGTTTCTGCTGAGGCGTCAGTGTAACGGAAAAGGCGAGGAAGCTAATTGGTTGAATATTGTCCCATGACCCGCGGTGCGCTTGCGGCATTCTGAAAAGTTGAGATGTGTTCAACTCGACGCGGCGCGGACACGCCAGGCGTGTCGCTCCGCTACCATTATGAGCGCGGCCTCTACATTTGAAATAATGGACTTGAGCGCGCAAAAGACGCGAAATGTGAACGGCCCCCTATGCTATATTTACTTGAAGCATTATTTCACCAATCGTTATAAGTAAGCATGTTTTTCGGGTACCGTACCTACCTCTGATCATTAGTAAGCTGTAATTCGTACTTTCAGCTGTGACATCACACTTTAAATATTTGATAGTACTTGCTTTTCAGTAGAACGTATGTTACATATCTGATGATGCATGCCCTCTGTACAGACTGGCCCAGAAGCATTCACACAGACCTGGTTCATTCTAAAGACAGTCTGTCTTGGTGTCCCAATTACTAAAGGAATTACTAATGCTATTGTGAGAAGATTGCATAAGAGTCTTTACAGATTTTTTTCAAACATGTAACTAGAACTATCTTCACCTCCTAATAGCTTGACTGTAAAACATCTTAAACTTAAGCTTAGCATGTGTCTCCATGCTAAGCTCTGCAATCAGCAGCAAACAACTCTCAGCCCCCCCTCCGTCTGTCAATTACTGTGAAAATGCAACTCTGAAGTGATTACCATGCAATTGTAACAGAGCATGAATCAAAGCAATAGTATGTGTAGTCCTGATATGAGGATATGAGGTCATAATCTGAGCTGATATGTTCATAAATAGAGTTCATACATAGTATAATTAGAATTAACAGGCCAAAAACATTCAGAGGTTGAATTGTGTGGAAAATGTGTGGAATTCTGACCAGGTCCGTAATGATGGTAATGATGTAATAATACTTTGATTTGTCTGGAGATATTTAAATGTGTGATTTTGTTTCATTTGTACTTAATGGACCAATCATCCATGAGTTGGAGGTCATGAGGTAGCAAGAGAAACTGAGAGAGTGGTGAACATTCCTGGAAGAAGCCACTGAGTATTCGTCATGAGTAAAAAAAACGATTGCCTACATATAAATAGATTGCCTGAATATTTATTCACTTCAGTTCTATTACATTTTTATTTATCTAGCACTTACAACCAATGTCACAAAGCAGCTTTACAGAGTCCATGTTGAAGCCCACAGTGAGCAAGAGACAGAGGTGAGGAAAAACTCCCTAAAACTGGAGGAGGAACCAAGACTCAAAAGGGGAAAAGTCAATAGTGGCAGATTTTGTTGAAAGAATTATAACATATTTAAGAGTTCTGTAATAATAAAAGTTACTTGATTTTATGAGAAAGATATTTAACTTATATCTGACAGTTAGACTCTGTGAACAAGTTCTTCTGACAGGCCACCACCTTGGTTAGCCCAAGTAGAAAACCTGAGTGAGAAATCTTCTGAAATGTTCTGGGACTTTGCTTGTTCTATGACGAGGTGAACTCGACATTGTCTACCATATACAAAGGGGACAGTGACTCTACTGGCTGCAAAAATGTGACTCAGGACAGAGCATCTGTGCTACTGCGTCTGCATTATGAAAGCTGTTTTTTTTCTGTCCTTGGTGAAGGAGCCATGTAATTTGGCTACAATGGATGTGAGCAATGAAACAGGCCTGCAATGCAAGTATATGGTGTTTATTATTTTGGGTTTTTTTCTTTTATAGAGATTTTAAGGGCCCTGTCTTTAAGCTTTGGTATTTAAGACTATAATTAATTTATTTGTGTTTTGTACTTTGTAACAAAGTTACAGTTCAAATCGATGGAAATATTCTGTCCAGCAGAGATCTCAGAATTTTTAAACTAGCTTAATCCGGATATCTAGCCAATGTTTGCTTGCATAGTAACTTTTGCCATGCTTTTGTGTTCCAGTCTAGCATAATCTAGGTAAGCTATGCTACCTTGAAATAAAACCCTAGGGTCTGCTGTTAGACATCCACGTTTGAAAGTAGTTTACAAAATAGCTCTTGTGTATTTTAATCCAACCTAGCAGTTTCTACTAACTGGTGCTTTACAGATTCAACCAGTTAGAATAATTTGTGTTCCTGCTTTAATGAAACCTGCTGTTCTGATTTTTTTTTTCATGACCGTCACTCTTGTAACCTTCTGTTATTGTGAGTGGGAATGCATTTGAAATGAGAGGAACTTTGGCTATAGATATACATTTGACATGGAGTTGAAATAAGATCAAGAATTCCTTTGCTGGCGGCATGCTGATGGAAGTTAGAAAAAGCTACTAATATACTATACAGTAACTTTGTCATGTAAAACGATATTTTCCATGTTTTTGAATAAAATTCTGATTGCATTTATGTCCCAGTCTTTTGAAACTGAGCCGCAGACAGAGATTGTTTTTAATTAATGGATTCATGATGTCACAAAACCTTACAAAGAGAAGTCATGAAAAAATATTTCTGTTTTTCTTTATTTCTGTAGTTTGTATATCTGCATCTGTAAACAATTTCTGGAGAAACAGCAATCTGTGAAATGTACTTTTGATTTTGTTACTGATAAAAGCACTGCTGTCAGAAAAAAACTCCTATCTCTGTGATCTGCAGTTTTATGATGGTGACTCTTCATGTGCTTGTTAAATATTCCAAACAATGGGGCTAAAATGCCTAAATCTCGCTTGTAGCTGTAGTCTAGAGGCAGCTTTGATGCGAGGAATGCTTAGGTTTACTGTAACTGAATGGAAGACATGTTTCTTTCCTAGTATGATCCTATTTCACAACCAAGAAAAAGGGAGTAAATATTTTTAGAGACAAATTCCATGTATTACATTTTGCAGCTCGGATTGAAGTCTCTTTGACTGTGAGCCCCTTGGCAGACAAATGGGTCTTTTGCATAAACCATAGCCTCCTGCAAGTTTGTTTTACATTAGAAAGCCAATATGCATGGCCAAATGCCAAGCTCCGCATACATTAGCATTCAAAAGCATGGCTGCAGCCCTGGCAACATGGAACATTAGTCCATTTTTTATCAAACACAATCTAAAACACCATTTATCATGGCATAACTTGGTGGACTTTGTGTATGTTTCTCCTCTGAGTGAAAAGGGTGGTATAAGGTCCATGAGTCAGTGAATGCTAATGGATGTTGTAGGTCTATAAGGACTAATTAAAGTCAATTATTAAAGAAATATGTTTCACAGGTATACCCAGGTCAGTAGATAATAGTGCTCTGTTGCTGGCATTAGTTGTTAAGAGTGTAACGGTCAGTATCATTTCCTAATCTAAAATGCTGGTTGTTTTAAAAATCAAATGTATAATACTGTTACTTTTTTTATAAGAGACACTGTCCTCATCTCCCTGCTTGCTTCATTTAAAAACTAGAAATTTTTTTTTCAAAATGTCTGCATAGTTAAATCAGGAGTCATTCAAGGTAGTTTGATGTAAAATGCACCACTCTAACATTCTTGTCTCCAGTGTTGTAAAAAACTATGACTCAGTAAGTTTGAATGACCTGTATCTCAACTATTGAATTATTCAGCAATTCTGAAAATTGAAGCAATTCCATTTTAATGGACAGGTGGGAGCAAACTTCTGTATAATAGCAAATAGGACCTGTATAATATGTATTGAGGCAAAAAATATCCAAATAATCCTGCATCAAATGATTCATAGTTAAATCACTAACAAGTAAATCAAGTATTTTAGTGAAAGCTACATGCGCACATGTCATTTATGGTGGAAACATTGGCGTTCTGTTTAAGCCACTTCTTTCATGCCAGCTTAGTGAAACGTAGTTTCTAACTCATATCCATGTTCATTTCTGTCATCCAACTTTATTAGGTGCAGGCTACTTATGAAAGTGACCATTTGTCATACGTGTCATACGTGAACACACTACAGCACACAGTGTGAACAGCACGGAATTCAACCTCTGCATTTAACCCATTCACCAACAGCTTCGAACCCGGCGCCCAGTGTGTGGGGACGGTACCTTTCTCAGGGTACCTCAGCAGTGCTTGGCGGTCTTGGGAATCGAACCCAGACTTTCTGGTCGCAGGGCGAATGCCCTAACCACTAGGCTACCAGCTGCCCAAGACCAGATATGGTTGAATGTTGATGTGGTTTATTCGCAAGTGTCATGAAGAAGCAGAATAACAGTTACATCATGTCACAGTTACAATCTTTTTTTTTCATGGCTCTTGTATTATTGGATAATGTCTCATATTAAATAATCGATACTGGTATGGATGATGGTCAAATTGCTGTTTGCATCCAAAGCATGCACGGGACTAAAGTATCTGCTCAAATGCATTTTTTGTTTATATTTCTACAGTCAACCTATACAGTATCAGAATCAAATGTACCTTCTTTACATACCAATGTCTGACATGCAATAGGTAACATTTAACAAAACATGCATTATTTAAATTAAAAGTAATCATCAATAAATTATTTTCCCATAATTTGGATTTACATTTATCGGATTACTTTGGCCTTTGGCATTTTCCTTGCCAATATGGAAAATCACCCAGCAATCAGGGTTAGATTCCTAAAAAGCACCTCTGAGATACCCTTGAACAACATACCGTCTCCACACACTGCTCTCCGGGCGCTGTGTTCTGGCTGCCGGCTGCTCCACTTGGTGAATGGGTTAAATTCAGAGGAAGAATTTCTTCTGTTGTCTTGTGTTTGGTTGTAGCTTACAAAATAGCTTTTGTGTGTTTGTAGACCTTTAATCCAACTCAGCTAACCAGCTATTTTTATGTAATCCACCAATAATTTACAAAATTTCTTGCTCTGGAATCAGGTGTATACTTTCGAAAGACCAAAAGAACCCCAGGTAGATTTCTCATTCTACTTCAAATCTGGTGACTTCAGAGTAATAGCTAATCCATTTATGTTGTCATTAATAACACCAGTATATTTTGGCCCTAACTCCATAACAACTAGGCACATAGCCTCCCTGCTGCATAACCGGTAAGATGTGATATAGTATGAGCTGCTCCATCTTGCTAATGCATGAAAAAGAGAGCCATTTGTGCACTAGTGAAAAGTCTGATAATCATACAGGCAAGAAAGAATGAAAAGTTGGTCTGTTCCGGTGTAGGCCACATCACTCAGCTGCTCTTGGACTCTGTGGCTTAATCAATAGCAGAAGGGCGGAAAGAACAGGAGAATGACTCCCCCACTCACACTCTGTGCACTGCTTTTGCACCCGAGCCAAGGCCCTGCCATCACAATCACCGCACATCTGTCACCACTGAATGGAAAAAGATGCTTTCAATAATTTCCCCTCTCAGTAATACCCTTAATTAAATCACATTGAATATTTCTCTATTATGCTAATGTGCCATATTGGAAAAGTAATTCTTTTTAGTAGCAATTTGACTCTAAGTCTTTCTGATTGATGTTTTCTGATGGCATAATGGGGTGTGGTGATTTAAAGTTGTATATTGGAAAGAAATATTTTTTATGAAGACCACATTGTGCTCAGAGGAGAAGGGTAAAGAGATGGGAACAGATAGACTTAAGGTGTCAATCCATCTTCTGTAAAGGTACAACTAGAACTGACAAACAGCCGACAGCACAGCTAGCACTATGTGTCTGGTTACCAAGAAAACCACAAATCATACAGCAAGCATATAAGTGAAGTGTAAAAGAAAGAACTATTCTAATTAAGATCGAATTTTACTTTTGTTCATTCATATGAACGAAACAAAGGTATTACATCAAGTTTGATTGCTTTTATTCTGTTAGTGGTAGAACACACACGAACACACACACACACACACACACACACACACACACACGTTACATAAAAGCATGGGATCATTATGCAGTCATATAGAGTTCATCAAAGTTTTTCTTCCACTTTTTTCTATATCAGACTTCATCAATACTAGAGTAGAGGGCAATTAGAGAATGAACTCAACAATTCAAACATGAAAGGTTGCAATTGAATAAGTGCTACTGAAAACTGAGTCAAAGAATTTGAGCTTCAAGAAGAGGAATTCTGTCAAATTCGGAGTATTTACTTGAGAGTACATGTAATGAGACACTGGAATGTTTCAGTAGGTGTGTTACCTTACAGAAGTGACTAAAATGCTCGAGGAACTGTAAATATATAAAAATATATATATAATTAAAGAATTTTAAATGAACAATTAATGAATGCTGGGTGAGCTGTGTATAACTGACATTGGTGCTGATAGTGATTTGAATACTGTCAGAGTGCGGGCCGCGAAGCCCACACTCTGATTTACCTCGGAGCGACCAGGAACGAGGCAGGCAGGCTTCCAT
>JBBPDC010000007.1:12705472-12719526 GCA_037974485.1 Hemigrammopetersius urotaenia | reverse complement strand
AGAACGGGGCAAAATCAGGATACAAACAGGAACCAAAAAGCAGTGGCCCTAACCGGCCACTGACCTAGCCGTGACAAATACATTGTGTATACCAGTATATAAATACCAGTTGAACTTGATGAATGCGACTACATTATGTGATGTCAACAGAATAGTAAATCATGTTAATTCATGTATTTTATTCACACATTCAATTCTTATTGCATTAGATAATCATAACATCCTAAAATTTGACATTACTATGATTGCATTTCTCAGGCCTAAATATCATACCAGCAATTCTGAAAACATGTACCACAGGAGCAGATGAGGCAGGATGAGTAAAGCTTGAAATTGCCCTATTGGATCCATGAACAGGTACAACACATCGCATCCAGACTGCTCTGTGGTTTCCTGAAGATGTAGGAATTGTTTCATAAAGCTGAACATTCATCTTAAATTGAACTATTTTTAGGCAAATTTAGGAAAATATTATGATTAGTAATGTGATAAAAACAATGCATGTTTTTTTTAATAAATATAAGCAATTTGAAAAGTTAACATGCATATATTAGAAAAAAGAAAATGTATTTATTGTTTGCTATTAATGTGATTCATAAGTTTTAATGTAAGTCAGTTGTCTTAAAAACTGAATTTTATAGAATTCTTTTAATTAAATTCTGTTACACGGCAATTTCATTTCCATTCAGCTGCAGGCTCTTCTAATTCCAACACCAATTGTAGGAAGTTAATTGGAACTTACCATGCATTCTCAGTTCAGTTCAATACATGAATGGTCCCAACCCTGATGAATATATTTGAAATCTGGTGTACTTGTTACCCCAAATGGCTGAAACGGAATAACAGAATTATGCCTCTAGGTGCTAGTGCTCCCAGACTTGAGGCAGATACAAGCAATTTTTGGCCAAAAGCTTAAAAACCATTTCACCAGGTTCAAAACATCAAAATCTGATGTCCTGCATCACTACCATATTCCTTGGATTTACTGTTGGGGGTTCCTGCAACTGACACATTTCATTTTTAAATTTGGAATGCTTACATTTGGCTACATTTTGTAATAAGATCTATTTGCTGCATGCCATACATATATACAGTACTGTGCAAAAGTCTTGAGCCACCCCTCACATCCTTTTCTTTCAAAGATCCTGACCAGGATTAGAGAATTGTTTTTGTTTGTTAAGCTATGCAGTAGACTATTTGTGAATCATTTAAGCACAACAAAGTCATCTAACAGTAAAACATTTGTTCCTACTTCTTTTATTTAAACTATTTATTATTGACAGGCAGTATTTTTACGACAGGGAAGCTGATTCAAATCAGCATGTGGAGAATGAAAATATTATTTTGTATCTATTTGGATGCAACCCAGGATGGGACGATTCTTTTTGACCAATCGGAGGTCAGTAGTGTGTTCACATGTTGTTTCGATATACATTCGGTGCACTTGAACCCACAGTACCGCAGTTTTTTAAGTAAATCTGCCAAATGATGTCACAACAACAGGCTACAACAAATACAAAAGGCTAATTCTGATGGTCCTCTTGCACCTGTTAAAGGTAGTTCTGCTTGAACCATGCTGCTTGCTACTCATTCTTTCAACATCTGCAGTGGTCGTCTTACACGCTGTAATGCGGTAAATCTAGCTTTCTTCTTGAATGACTTTCCGCACATCTGAAGGTCTACCGTCATAGATTTCAATCCTAAAGTAAGACTAATATATACATTTTCTTTCTTTCATTTTGCATTTTCTCAAGTATGTTTCTGTTCTCATTCTTCTCCTTTTGTCTCTTTTTTGTTTTGGTTAAAACATAAATCTTTCTCTTGTGTCAAGCTAGCATTATGGTTTATTGCACTGTTGAAATAAGTCTGGACTTTTCTATATGTTATGTGAAAGTTTTGTTGAAATGTTTCAGCTAATTAAAATCACCATTTGTGCCTAATAACATTTTGATATCAAATACTAAACATCAGATAAATACATTGAAATAAATGCATTTCTTATGAAGATCATATATTATGTAACTCCAAACATTGTTTATTGCAGGATAAAGCTAGAAACCCAAGGGGAATAAAGCAGCAGAAGATGAATGAGAACTCCTCCTTTTCAATACAGTGCTATTTTGCTATTTTGCAAACCTTTCCTTAGATGGACCCATTTTCTGGTCCCTCTTTATTCCTATGAGAAATAGTTCAGAGCTTTGTAATCACAAAATTAGAATGCATGGTATTGCTGAAGAGGTAGAGAACAGGTTATTGTAAACAGTGGATTTTGTCTGTGAGTTCTATCAAGATCTGATTGAGAAATGAAAGCTGGCAGATGTTTTGGGATTCCAACCGATATATGTCTGGCTTTAGCCATGGTCCAAAAATAATATACTCACATACAACTTGCCATGTAATAATCTTGCTGAAACCTCAAGAGAAACAAGACAAAGTGAACGTGTTTGTCTTAGGTGTATGGCTTTGCTGTGTTTCTGGATCCATGTGGGTGATTTACTGTACACTTATTTCCTTATTATCCCCAAAACAATGCTGGATAATATTTGCATGATATTTCTGTGCTGTTTGTGAATGCCTTAATGCTATTGATAATTGCATCAGACATTTGACGCAGCTGAAAAAACAGAGCAAGTGAACAGAATAAAAGACAAAAGGGGGTGAACAGGATTTATTTATCATATTTTCTCAGTTAGCCATGCACTGATGGCCAGCAGGAAATAAAGTGTGTGTTTTTGACAGAGTCTGTGACTCTAGAGCGGCTCAACATGGGCTTTGCCGTACCCTGGTGCCTTTCTCTAATGCACCTGTCATGCCCTTGATATATGGCTGCATGTATATTTTAAGGTTCACCTGGCATGCCTGTCACCTGCAGTCTGTTTGTGGCATAATGATTGATCAGCACGGCTTTCTGCCTTTTTTTCTCAGGTGGAGAAAAGAGGTCTAAAAGGAGGATTTATTGGATTGGTAAGGAGCTGTGGAAGATTCATGCCGAAATGGCTCGACATGGCTGCTTGTCTAATCAAATGCACACAATTATATTTCATCATCCATTAAAATTGTTTGACTGATTTTTTTTTTTCATCCCCTGAAATTTGATGAAATTAAATTTCTGAGGAATACTTACAGTCTTATCACAATAGCTCATAGCTATTGGCTACTGGAGATGCAGGCAGACGATGCTGAATATATTTGATTTAATTATGGTCTTTTTTTCCTCCAGCTTTTCCAGCTTTTTCCTATGGAGATGTCAGTTACTCAGCACTGGGCTCCCACAGAGGAGGTGCCTGGGTAATGATCACCCAGGGCTAACTGTTAATGCACAGCAGATTGCCGCCATATTGAAGGCGGCACAAAGATCGTAGTTTAATTATCTTATGAATATTTGCTTCCTGCAGACTTACATCCTTCCCATGTCGAGTTCATGCGCTTTCAACAATTGCTCAGAAAGTTCTGGGGACAAAAAAGACACACACTCTCACACACACAAAAGTACAACCCATGAACGCTAAAACTGTCTGACAGTGATTAAATACAACAGCAATGTGCTTTTTTTTCTCTAAATTTGGGTTATTTCCCTTTTTCTGTATTTTAGCCCATTCTTTAATACTTATAGAGCTCAGTTTGGTGTGTCATTGCTAATCTTTATCCATCTCTGAAAGTGTCAGCTCTCCCTGGACTGTGTCTAACTGCTCAGCACTTCATGATAATAGAGTCCAGAATAGTTGTAACAGCTCCAGTAATTGACTCAAAGTTACTGAGGTAAGAACATGTTAATGGAGTGAGCAACTATTGTCTGCTCCCATGAGGCTGTGCCTGAATGCACAATTGAAAACCAGTAAAATGGAATAACCATAAAAGTGGTTTGACGTGTTAGGTGTCATGCCTATTTTGCTACTGGATAATGAATGGTGATTGTAGTTTCATAGATGTGTCAGATGTGCTAAAACCATGACTAGAGGAATCTAGAAGATATCTCCAAAATTACTGTTCTACTGTGAGTTCTTGTTAGTTATCTTTCCTTGAAATAGGCAAACCAATTCAATCAGTAAATTGCAACTGGTTTGCAATTTAGAGAGTCAAGTAGAATAGGAATTTCTACTTTATTGTACTCTAAACTAAATAAGCGTTTGTTAACGCAGCATACAATTCTCAATTCCGCTGTTTTTTTAAAGCAATTGGTTTCCAGGTAAAAGAATGAATACTCTACTGTCCTCCATCAGAGGCTGAATATGGTCCCTACTAGCTGTAAAGCATTTTGATTGAGGAAGGGTTTGTAAATCAAAAACAAGAGGAATTATGGATATTATCATAGATTTTATTTTTATTTTAGAAATCTAACACCAAAGTCTCTTAGAACTGGCATGTTCTATATGACTGAATGTTCAGTGTATATTGCATGTATATGTCTTAACAGTAGTGAATGTGGTTTAGTTGAATATTGCAAGTGGAAGTGCTTGTTTTTCCATTATTAGTCTCTGAAGTTTGTTATAAGAATTACTCAAAGTTTTTCTGCTGCAGAGCCACAGAAGATCAAATGGTGTGTATATATATCATATGGACATCTTTTTAGGTGGAAATAATAAACTTGTACTGTGTACATGTATATGTATGTGTGTGTATAGTTTAAATTAAAGGTCACAAGTAAACATGTTTTCTCATTATAAGTCTTTCTCATAAAAAATAAATGTTGACTTTGTAGAAATTTGGATATTAGGTTGGTAGCAGTGTTGACATTATTGAAAATGGAAAACTGTGGCAAACTGTTAGAGACTTTAATGTGTAAGAGAGGTCAGCCTGTACCTCCTCTAGTGTTTGAAACATGTTGGTACAGTAACCAAGGTGCCAGAAAAGAAGTCTTCTTTTGTAAATGAAAATCATAGGCTCTACTGAGGCATAGAGGACATGCAGCCACTGACAGAGCAGTCGGTGATGAGTCTGGCTTATTAAGACCACATTTGCTGGATGTACTGTCCCGCACAACAGCCTTCTACAAAAGGCCATGAACTGCAGTGCTGTACTGAGCTGGAACACCACCAGAAGGATCTGCGTCAACTATTATTCAGACTAGCATCAAACAATAAGTCGAGAAACAGAAAAGAGGGAGACAGAGATGTCAGAATGAGAGAGAACAGGGCTGGAAGAGTGTGATAAAAGCAGGCCCACTTCTCTCCTTTATATACCTTCCCATATCAGAATGACAGGTGCACCATGCTTGACCCTCTGGATTCTTTATGGCATACAGAATAACAAAAACGTAGTTCATAGAAAAGGTGAAATAACAGAAAGGTCCAAAAGTTTTGCAATTTTCTTTGTTGTCCTGTGATATCTAGTCAGAGTTTTTTGTCTGATATGTGTATAACCTTCATTATGTTTTTTCATTTCTATTTATTTTAATACACTTAGTTGTGGTGGTTTCTAAGTGTTTCTTCAAAAACGATATAGATTTTCTTGATTCATTTTAGGATTACGTTAATGAAAGCAAAAGCTAGGCAAGCTAAAAGACACTTATGGAAGGCTTCTCTTATGTTATGCTCCGCTCTATTTGAAGGCCACCACTGCCTCTGTTTCAGACATGTTTCGAGGCTGAGAAGACCCTGATGGGAAAATGAGTTTCATGAAGGGCAAAGGACATATCATATATCTGTCTATCATCATAGTAAGGTCAGTACCTTTAAATGTATGCTGTAAATAAAGGGTCCCAGGAAATACAAGAGACAGTGGGTGTTATCCAACATTTACAGTGACACAAGAGCCTGTCTTTATAAGATTTAAGGGAAGAACAAAAATTATGTTACGGTGCAATGTGGTACCCTCTAGATTTGACACCCTTTGGTGTCAAACAAAACAAAACGTAATCAATCAAACAAAAACGTAACATTTAAAAACATATGACTGGCATAAAAAACAGAAAGTTCAGAAAAGAATCCCCAATGAATGCTGGAGCAATTAGGAGTTGGCTTCGCATGAAAAGAAACAGCCTATTCTGACTGAAGCAAAATGTTTTCATTAGTAGCCAAATTACGCTAATATGCAGCACTATGTTATCTTTTGAGGTAACAGATTGATATGCTTCAAATTGGAGATTTTCCTGACAAGTCAAAACTGCAAAGGTAAATTCTTTGTAGCACAGAGAAACTTTTAGCGCAGTGAAATGTTACTGTAGGTACTTCAGATTAGACATACTTCTTTGCCTCCCAGTCTGGAAACTGCTGGTTTACAAAGTGATAACTTTTACGGAATTCTTGACATTTATGCCAAAAGTCTCTTGTGTATTTCATAGTATTGCTTTAGAAAACTGCCATGCACTGCACCCATGCAGCTTGGTATTCTTTGCAAATTGAAAATTGTTGATATCATTTGAATATTTTATCCATCAATCCTGTATCGCCTCACATGGTTGCTGGATAATAGCCACCTGTCAAATTAATTTTTTTAAATGTATTAACCCTAAAAGTCATGTGTGAACACACCACAGCACAATGTGAAATTCTTTCTCTGCATTTACCCCATTCACCAAGTGAAGCAGTGGGCTGCTGCCAATGAGGGGCACCTGGGAAGCAGTGTGTGGGGACAGTACCTTGCTCAAAGGTACCTCAGTGGTGACACTAGCAGTTGGAATTCAAGCCCACAACCTTCTGATTGCAGGGCCAAAGCCCTAACCACCATTCAGCTGTACGAGGGTTATTCAGGTGCTGGGCTGACTCACAGCACACTGACTCACACTGTCATTTTGGAATCTCCATAACCATGTGGTAGAATTCCACGCAAACACAGTGAGAACATGAAGGGGTGGCTTTTCTGTGTGGACAACACGACCCACTGTACCATTGTGCCACCCATACTTGACTATTTGACACGAAAAATCTAATTGAAGTTGTAATCCCAGCTGACAGTCCTACACAGTATGAGAATCATTGTTTTCATTTATGGGAGTGGAAAACATGTTTTTAGTACTTTGCAGCTTATTTTATCCAGTGAATGAAATAAAAGCTGATTTTTCTGCTGTTACTAAAGCTTTTTTGCTGGAGCATGTGGTACATGGAGCTAGTCAGATTTTCTTCTTTCAGTTCTCCACTAAAATTGTAGATGCCACAATGGAACTAGATGTAGAAGTAATGATTCTACATTATATGAGCTATTATGCTGCAAAATAATATTCTGAATCAGTGCAACTCCGACCAGTGAAATACTTGTCGCTTTTCCATTCATGCAGGGATTGATGTATCTGAAAACATTTCATTGTCGCACACATTTACACATTCAGACCATTTCTGGAGCCTTGCGTTTTTCCAAAAAGCACGCACAAAACGTTAACACTCACTGGTATTTCTACTTACATTCAAGACATTTTTTTACCCAAATGCTGTAGACATACGCCTACTTTGCATAGTAGTGGAACAAATTATGGATTCTTTTGAAAAGAGTGTTACTAAATTTAAGGTACTTTTCTATATTGTTGCATAATAGCTGAAGGTTCCAGATGAATAAATGGTTAACTGGAGAGGAAATCTTTGCTGCCCGGACAGTAAATGCATGCTATTGAGCTTCTGTGCATGTCCTTTTGTAGGGATGACTAACTTCTATTGATTTTCAACACTGGAACTGTGTGAGCCAACGGTTAAGTGATATTGAACCTGGAAAAAAAGGAAATTTGACAACAATTGAAACAAATTAAAAATCGAGATAGAAGGACTTCTTCTTCCACTTGAATTACAGTCTGGTGGGCATTGAATGTTTGTTGATTTGTCTTTCTAATAACCTTAATGCAGAGTGAAGCCATGTGAGGTTATGAAATACATGCCCGTGATATCAGATCAATATAAGAGTGGAAAGAAAAGGCAACCTCTTCCAGAAGGCACAGAAATAAAGCCCTCTGTTAGATATGTAAAGGCCCCACTTAAAGCTTAAACAGTGAGTGAAGTATTGGATAAAAATGAATTGAGTACTTCTCACTGATATCATTTATTCTTGAATCAACATCACAGAAGTGCATCCTTTGAGAACCCCAAGAATTTTAGGCCTTCTTTTATGCACAGTAGTGATACATGGTTCTCATATTACATGTGTTATCTCCCCATGGATTCTGATGTGTACTTGGGGAAGTGGGCTTCTCACACGCACACGTGTGTGATAAGAGACAGTGTACATCCCACTCCTTTACAGATTACGGGCCCAATTATGAAAGAGAGATACAGAATGGACATCATCTGCATATAAATTGATTTGAGAACCTAAAGGGATAGTGCCTCATAGCCCATAATGCTTCAAACTCATCAAAGTGAGCTAATGGTGGAGAGCCTTATTAAAGGACAATCACTGACAATAGCATCCCCCTGCTCTCCTCTTTTCCCATTTTGAGGGAAATTAGAGAAAAATGAGTCAATTATCACAGGCGTTTAGTTAACTACATGAAGCTGCTATTTGTTGTATTTTACCCTTTTGATTAAGGAATGTCAGAAGGACCGTACAAACTCAGTAGTTTCTGTAACACGTATGTTAAAATCAATACAATTAAAATATGTTTAAATCTAAATTCAATAAACAATGTTTACTTGCTTCACATATACAATTGTTTACTTATCCCGCACGGTGGGAAAAAGAAATGGTGCTATGATATGCACTCAGAGGTAATTTGTTTTTTAAGCCTGCTGCTTCATTCTACAAACCACCTCAGAAATTTCCGGGTACTGAAGTAATCTATTAATGCAGGTAAGGCTTCTCTATTCTTGAAGGGGAGAAATGTCTTTCTCCAAAATCTGTATGCTTTGTAATTCACGCTTCACATATTGCCTTATCTATCATGATGGTATCCTCTACTAAATCAAACTAATGTTCATTATAACAAACTGTTTGGCAAGAATGTCAGGAATTGCAGTTGTTCAGACAAACTGTCACTGTGATCACAGTGAAATTAAAGCCAACCCTAAATCAAGATATATTGGTCTCATAAATGTCTCATGTTAACTGGCATAAATGTACTCCATCTTTGAGAAATGTAAAGGAGTTTAAAGTCTTTCAAATTGACCTCTCATTTAAAACTGCCATAACAGAGATGGTCACACTTCTTTTAAATAGAGAACAAAGCTGAAGAGTGTGAAGCAGGTACTGCATTGGGGCAGTTGGTGGCCTAGTAGTTAGGGCATTCGCCTTGCGACCAGAAAGTCCCGGTTCAATTCCCAACACCACTAGGCACTGCTGAGGTACCCTGAGCAAGGTACCGTCCCCACACACTGCTCCCCGGGTGCTGTGTTCGTAGCTGCACTCTGCTTCACTTGGTGAATGGGTTAAATGCAGAGGAAGAATTTCGTGCTGTTCACACTGTGTGCTGGGGTGTGTTCACGTATGACTGGTCACTTTCACTTTCATTGCACTATCAATGCACGTTAATATATTGGGTAAACTACTGGGTCACCAGAGGAAGAAAGGGAATAAAACATTTTGAAGAAATGGAGCATTTATGAAATGCAGATGGCAAGTAGATACATGCACATCATTCACATCTGCATAAACTATTGACACAGAGTTTGAAACCAACTGCCAAATGCATTTTCTGTCTCGAATTCAGAAAAGCCTGAAAGCAGCACTTACTGCAGTGTTATGAAAAACTAAGAGGCTTGCTCATCATCCAAACCAGGTCTTGAAACAGGGAAAATTTATTTCTTTGGGAGTCGACTTGTTAGTAAATTGCCAATATAAAATTAAATGAATCCTTGGTCTTGGTTGTGATGTTTCAGTTTAACCCCGTAAATGACCTGGACACACACAAGTGCGTTCAGTCTTTCATTCAGGAGAACCCACACTTGCTTTGATTACCATATAGTTATTAGTAATAATGTCTTGGGATGAAATACTGTAAAACTGGGAACATTTAAGGGATTAATACAGTATGGGCTGAGAAGTATATGCTGTGGAGATGATACACTCGTCCTGATTAGGGTCTAAGTATGTCTTCATTTTGGTAAAATAGCAGTGGAATAACATCCATTGACTTCCTATATAAAAAGTGGTAATTTAGTTGTATTTTATCACTTAGCTGCCCCCACAGTATGGGTATTTTCCTACTTAGTCTCTAGCTGCAAGCAATTTGAGCCATTTTCTGATGGCCACATCTATAAAAGAATCCAATTTTCTTTGTTGTCATGGGCCTACTGATATAACTACTTTGTTCCTATGTCCTAGCTCCTGCCTAATTTGAAGTGACTTTCTGCTATCTTTGTGTTAAAGTGGTCTTGTTATTGGCTGAAATGAGCCATCAGTCAAAAAGTATTAGATTTAGATATAGATTCACAGAGTAGTAACATTTCATGTCTATGATAGTGTACATAAAGCTTTGTAACTCTTTAATAGAACCTTACGCAACAGCATGTCATGGAGCATATGAGCAGCATACCAGTGTCATATAACCCACACCAGTAATTGTCACAAAAAATGTCATAATATTCGATGTAGTAGTTGGTTACATGCTACTTTATTTATTACTGTTCCTAACAAATAATAAGGCTAAGCTCTCCCTCCCTGATAATAAAAAAATGCTCATTAATAATTACTTTTTTAAATAATTAATTTGTGCTGTCCACACCATTTTAATTAGTCCTCACAAATGACTCAAAGATGATTGTTTTTCTGGAACCAAAAACACCACCACCAAAAGGTCATAAGAAAAGTATGAACTGGTTAACATCGAGATGATTTATATCCAGCTAAGCTGTAGATTTACACAGCCTATCTGTAATTCTGTGTCAAATGTGCTGTGACATATTACATGTCGTGAAATGCCCCCTAGATTAGTTCTTTATCTCGGCTAATTTTTTTAAGCCCTCAATGTCCGGCTCTGCCTTCCTGCAGCCTGCACTCAGTATGAGGGGCATGTCGGTCTGGTTGTAAAATCTGACTGATTGACTGTGGCATTCTCAGTTGAAAATACTGTATCCACATACGTATGTAGCCTTTTTCTTTTTGTTTTATTTTGTTTAGATTGTGAGCATGCCATTGTTAAATTCAGAAATTCTTGAGTTTATGTGATTTCCATGACTGCAGCATTGCTTGCTTTGCAGAATTATATGGGCACCAAGCTGATGTAACAACTGTACATAGATATTTGGATAATTAATATTTGAAGCTTCTAGCTGCTTGTAATAGACCTTGGAATAATATTGTTTTACTTTCTAAATTGCAGCTTTACACAGACCTTAAACACATTATGTTTTGTTCATGCTGTAGTTGGTAAAAAGTATATTGACGCCTTTATGTGAGGTTGTTCAGTACCTTGATATAGCCATTAAATATCTCTACCAAGAAACTTTGCTGTGGTTGCAAAGGGAATCTCAAATGTGGTGTCACAGGGTGGCAAGTGTTAGTTATAAGTTGTAGGTTAACCCTATAATTCAATTATTTGACCAGCTTTCACTGTGTGTTTTTGTGTGATTTGTGAAAGTTATGAAGTTATTAAATATGACATATTGTCTATGACAACTGTCATAGACTGTATGACATTTCAATCTTTTATGAAATAAAGTTGTTGTAAACTGTGTAATGTCTTACAAGAACATTTAAATTAATTCAACAAACATTATTACAGATATTTTGTAATACCATCTCTGCACTTTAGTCAGACGAGCTGCAGTTATATCTGAAATTTTACAGATAAATAGAGCAGCTCTGGTTTCACAAGCTCCCAATACACTGTCACAGCATGATATCAGGGTTGAACACGTTCACAATTCACAGCAGTGCTACCTTCTGTTTTTCATGCAACAGAATGGCTTTTATTTTGACACCCCCACAATCATAGGCGTCATTTATCCTGGGAACACAGGGGACATGTCCGCACCACTTTTTGAAGTCTTTGCTTAGTAAGTGCTTACTGTTTGGTAAATCTGACTTGAAACTCTGGTGTGTGCCTGTGGATTTGAAGAAACACCTCCAGCTCCCATCAACAGAATATTTTTTAACATCTGAAAAATTGTTCTGTCCATGAGAAGTGTTCTTATGGCTGTATGACTACTGGATTGATTTTTTAAAACCTAAACAGTCATATCCTGATCGCTCTCTGCTCCACTCGTTCTCTGATCATGTTAACATTTTCTATGTCAGTAAACAGCTGCCGTAATAGTGCAGTGATACTTATTTACTACAAATGGCCTCACATTGTAAAGAATTTCCAGACTACTCAACATGGGTGGTTGAGTTTCAAGGCTGGTTTATGAGGTGCATCGGCTCAAATGCTTGTACAAAAAAGAATGTGTATTTTTCCATGACACATTTACGGCATAGTTACGTCAGTGTCATGTAGAAGGGTTTGAGCAAATGTGTGTGGGCAGGGCTCGGACACCCTGTTTTAATGATGGACCTGCCTGGACATTATGTTTTTTCTTTTTTCGTGGCAATTTATAATTGTTCATGCTTTTTTGTGCTAAACCTCAAGTGTTTCTCTGAGTGTTCTTGGGTTTTTCATTTCGTTCTTCTTAAAGCCCAGTATTTTTATTACTATAATTTACATTAATTTATTACTATATTTCCCATGCTTATACCAAAGAAAACATGCTTGCATGAATTGCAGTACAGTCTATACAGGGGTAACATCCATATTTTACATTCTAGCACTGCGGGAGACAGCAGTTCAGTGTAAACAGTACAGTACGTGTATACCTTTGCATTTTTAAAGGTAATGTATTACACTGAATTTCAAATGAAAGTACACTATAAAAAGACATTTTTAGGCTTTTTTTTTTTTTTGCAGTTTGCAGATTTCACTATCGCGGGTGCTCTTGGAACATAACCCCTGCAAATGTTGGGGGTTTACTTTACTTAATTTAGACCAGCACTTAATGAGACTAATCAACTGCTAAAACTGGTTCAGGTAGCAATAAGAACTGTACATATCTTCAAATTATGCATCTATACTTCAAAGGCAAATTATAAAGGTTTCAAAATACTTGCAAGTATTTTATTCACCGTTTAATATATGCCATGACATAACAAAACACATAGCTGTCTAAAATATACATCAAATTATGGTGTATGTATTATTAGTCCCTCATAGCATACAGTAAAAAAAAAACACCTCCTCGTTCCTTGTTGTTTGATCTCTATGCACAAAGGCAACTCTCTGGCTGATTACCTTCCCATAAGCTGGAGATAGAGATCTCCTGATGTGAAGAGGTCCAGTCTGAAATCTCTGAATCCTCACATAATTATGGGGAGATCCTAAGATAATCTTATCTCTGTCCTGCAAAAGACACCTTGTGAGACACAGAAGGAGAAACAAAGGAAATACTATTTAACACAGAAAGAAAAAGTTGACTCCCAGAATAAGTCTAGTGTTTTCTACTTGCTTTAACCTTAGAGTGATATTTTAGGAGATAATAGAGTCACTGTCAAAACAAAACCTCTTATCTCCTAAATGGGATCTTTACAGGAAAAGGAAAGAAACTTATTTCATTGCAAATAAACCAATAGAAATGTTCCAAAATGATGACAAACTAAATCTTTTTACATTTACATCCAACTTACAGTGGAATTTGGGACTATTGATCAGTGAAAGTCAAGGAAAGGAAAACGCAAGTTTTTTCAGAGTCGGTGCTTTAGGAGGAACACAAGCTAATGCTTCATGTGTTGATGCTAGAGAGTAATCAGTAATATTGCTGTTGGCAATTTACCCCAAGGTTTTGCACCAGTGCCTATTATTAACCAGAGCAACATGTTTTTAAACTAAATCCAGAGTCCAGAATCGTTTAATGGCCAAGTACACAAGGAATTAATCTTGGTGCAGCTGTCATTATATAATAAAGCAAATAAGAAATGTATGAAAAAAGATGCATGATAGAAACATAGAGTTAATTGTTGAGCAGAATATACTGTAGACAACAGACTTGATAAAATAATTAAAAAAATAAAATACTGAAAAAAACTGTGAAAAAAGCTATATAGTACACAAGACAATGATCTATACCAGCGTTTCTCAAACTATGGGCCGCAGACCGGTGCCGGTCCGTGAGAGGGTTCCTGCCGGTCCGCGGAGCCTCGCTTCTGCACCAATCAAAATTCAGTCAGAT
>JBBPDC010000007.1:12673469-12696622 GCA_037974485.1 Hemigrammopetersius urotaenia | reverse complement strand
GTGTGTGTGTGTGTGTGTGTGTGTGTGTGTGTGTGTGTGTGTGTGTGTGTGTGTGTGTGTGTGTGTGTGTGTTTGATGCTACAAATGAAAATTTTTATAACTTATACATATAACTTTTCGTTTCTGCACTGATGACCCATGCATTCTGCTTCCCTACAATATAGTTACAGGACTAACCACAGTTCAGATTGCTACTCATATATTGGTGACAAACTTGTGGAACTAATTCAGCAATAAGTCCTTGCCTGTGGCCTAATCTCCTTATTGACCGACTCCAGCATATGTGTGTATGTGTGCTTAACAGCGTCTCCACAATTGATTGGTCAATCGGTCTGTTATCTGCTCAGCGCAGCCGTGAATTTGTTCTAAGTAGAAACATCTCTCTCTCAGCTGCTTGTCTCTTTGTTCCTGCTCCACTGGTGTGGAATAGTTCTCAGCCTAACTAAGGATTTGATAATGGCGTTGAGTGGAGCTGTGTGAGGGGTGTGTGTGTAACAGTCTGTGGTGGATTTGGCAGTAGATAAGTTTGTTTTAGAGGCTCTGAGCAGGCTCAGCTGAGAGACAGACTGCTGCTAATGCCATGCGCTCCACCCGCGGGAGGCTCTTGGCATAGTTAGATGTCATAGACTGTGTACAAAGAACAAGAGGCTGCTCAAGGAAGCCCTGATTGACTATCACTGTGTGAACTACTGCTATCGTTTAAAAAAGCTTCATTTATCAGCTTCAACCATACCAGAAATAATAAACAATAACTACAAGTTTGTAAAATAACAAAATGTCACTTACCAAGAAATCACAATGCTGCTTTTAGGATTGTTTAATTGGTCTACAACCACTAAATCATTAAAAAAAAAAATCACATTTTCTGTGCGATTTGCATAAGTTACAACAGATGGGCTCTAGTCCTCAGTTTTTCGCAGCTTCACTAGACACCAAACATGTTAATGGGAAAAAAAGAAGCTTAATTTGAACTTTTTTTTCTGTTGGCAGCTTCACCCATAGAACCCAGATTTCAAACTAAGCAATGTAACTACATAACTACATAATAATTAAAATTTCTCTTACCAAGATACACAATCTTGCTTTCAGGATCATTTAACTGTTCTGCAGCCTTTGAATAGTATGAATATATTATTATAAAATCACATTGTTTTAACTATTTGTAATCAGTGCAGTTAACCACTAGAGACCCCAGACCCCCTTTATGATTACTAATAAATATGATGTCGTTTAATCTGATGTTAGATTAAACATGGTTACTTGCAGCTGATTTCCACGTGCATTGATTATGGATGTTATATGTTGATTTACAGAATTAACCATTTTGCTAGGTGGAGGTCTACTTGTCTTTTTAGAGAAATGGATGTAAATCATTCAAGCAGTTCAGTTAAATGGAACAAATTATAAAATATATATTCACTTTTAAAAAAAAAATAAAGGTGCCAAACGCTTTATTTGTGCAATACCACAGAAGAACTAGTTTAGATCCTCTTTAAGGCCTCGTCCACACGGACGTTCGAAATGAACGCACTCTGAACGCCATAGGCGTTTTTGTGGCGCTTGGTAGCGACGCTTGATCGACGTCAGCAAGGCGTTCGACTGGCGTTAGTCTGACGCCAAATCTGTAGTTTCGTGTATTTACCTGTGGGGGCAGTAATTACTCTCAGCCGCTCAGCAACAGACTCCCAAGCCTTGTTCTTCTTGTAGCAGTCACTATATTCTCCTAAGGAGATGTCCCACAGCACTGGTCTCTGTCCTTCCACGAGTTGGACTGGATCAATGTCAAAAAATGTGTTTTTTTGCAGTTGCCGTACAGAATCATGCGACATATTCGGTCCTCCAGAACGTCAACTGAACGTTATGTAAACGCCATAGCGACGTTTTCCTCGCGTTCGTCAGGATTTTGACGCCAAGAAAACGTTGCATGCAGTGTTTATTTGACGCCATCCGAACGCGCAGCCGGCCGAACGCCGGCGCTGAACGTCCGTGTGGACGCTCTGATTTGCTTCAATCAGCAGAAAAACAGGCCGCGTTTAATAGGTGCTCACCTGATTTTTTGAGAACTGTTATTGCAAATGACTTTAGTATGGCTTTACTTTGCAGGTCTCATTTATAATTAAAATGTTGGTCTTTACAATTTCAGACACTTTCCTGTATCCCTAAGCATGTGGTTTATCAGAGCTGGATGTGATTTTGATGTCATGTTTCTTGGAGATGTAGGCGCTGCAGTGTATGTGATGCATGAGTGGAGGTGCCGGAGGTGTTCGAGCATCTGGAAAAGCCCACCAATCTCCAGCAACCCATTACTGTCATGTCTAGAGGATCAGAGGTACTCCTCACAAGTCTGACTTGAAGTCCAAATGCATGTGAGATTTTATAATCACCTGCACTCTCACAGAGCTCCTGAAAATTGTGAGTTGTCTTTGAGTTGGCACCATTTGTTCTGCTGCTGCTAATGGTTGCTGTAGTGTTAAGACAAGATGCCATCGCTAAACTTATTTCACGCTTTTTGCATGGCAGACATGTTTGGCAGCTTGTTCCTGTTATAAATAAATACAAAACTCTGGAAGCATTTGGGCGTCCATCTGGGAGAAATTTAAACGTTGCGTGTCAAGGTTTCTCATTCTATTAAAAACAAGTCACAGATGACACGGTAAGATGCTTTATTATGAAGGCAGTGACTAATGAATGCCTGTAACAGATGCATTACAAACGTTTTATTTTGTTAATGTAATAAGATGCTTCGCTATGATGTCTCATTTCTTTTTTTTTTGTCATAAACATATTTGGTGTTTAGTGAAGCTCAGGAACAAAAACCAATCTGTCATAAAATTTTTATACTTCCGTGACCTAAATGGGCTGAAGGTCAAAACAAAAAGCAAAGACAGCTTGAAGAAATTTGTTGATTAAAATAACTAAATCTTGCAGAATATCTTGTTATGCTCAAACAGTCTGTTCACCTTCTTTGTGGCTGGTCCAGCATTATTTGAAATCTAGCCCAAACAGTGGTCAGCATGAGGTAATATATTTGAAAGATGACAACATAACCAGCAAAATTCCTTATCACCAGCTGAAATCAGGATACTTAAAGGTTGTTCTGTGGTGCTGGCTATCACAAATTGCCCCTCGCAGCTACTCTGTTTATGTTGTAGCATGGCCACAAATCATCATAGACCTTTAAGCATGATGCTCAGGAAAGCAAAATGTATTTTAAGGTATGACATTTTCAAAATAAACTGTCATTTTCACATTCCCACCAGGTAAAACTGAATTAAGCTTCTCTTTTGGGTAACGTGTAAGAATAGGTGGTGCACAATACTGCAATATCCATGTGGCGTACTCCATAAACTACTTTGCAAACATATTCAGCCCACAAAGTGTCCTCGCCAGCACTGAAAGTTATCCTCCCCAGTTGATGCAATTCCCTGCAGTTTACCTCAGCTTCAAATGCAGAGAAACAGAATCAATTTCAGACTATATTCTCCTGCAAAAAAAAGGTCGTGGAAAGCAGGTTACGCTGATCTAAAATAATATTGCAGATGTCAGAAAGCAGTTTCAGGGGAATTTTAATTAGCTCCTAGTGCTGAAACGCTTGGGAGCCTCAGAGAGGAAGTATCGATCTCTGTCTAGACAATCTATGGCAACCGTGGTATATATGAAACAAAGTTTTGAATGTATTGTACTTCCTATACCTCTATAAAAAGAACAATTGAAAAAATAGCCTTGTGTATGAATTCTACGCTCATCTATATAGCCATGTTCTGAATGATGGACAATCAGTGATGCTAGGCAGACAGGCAGCTTTGTTCCTCTTTTAGTCAAAGGAGTGAGCGTTCGCTGTGGGGAAGGTTTCATGGTTGGCAGCCCAGACACTGTGGAGAGAACAAAGGCAGAATACATCAGACGCTTTTCTAAAAATAAAAAATAAAAAAACATAAAAAAAAATGAATGGCAGAGAAAAATGCTCATGAGTGAAGTACCTACACAATGGGACTACAGTACACAGAAACACACAACAACAGTTATGATCTGAAAACATAACTAATTATTCCGATTAGGCAGACAAATAACGAGTATATGCAGAGGGAAATGTGTCATTTAAGAATGAATGAGAATACAATGCAGAATATCGTTTCGGTTTAAACTGACAAGCTAATATCCTAGAGTTCACATTTTGTTATTTTTTCAGAGTCTTGTATCAACCCGACCTCTTATTCTGTTAAAGCCTGGTGTAAAATACGAGTTAAGCAGTGCTTGAAAGCTCCAGGGGGAAAGAGGCTTGTATTCATTAGGGGTCAGCGGGCACACACTCCAAGGTCAGCTGAGACCCACATCTCTGTCCTCTTTCCTTAATCTCATCAGCCTTTAAGGAATATTCAGTGATTGCAGCAAATACGCATTCTTTAAACTCCACAGCATCTCAGGCTGCACGCATAATTGATATGGTAATGAGTGGCGGAATTAGTCGCTGCCTGTCCTTGCTCTCACACACAAAAACACTGTCTGAAGATTTGTCCATAAACCGCACGAGAGAGAGAGAGCGAGCGCGTCAGGATGGAAGTGTCTGCACTGAGGCAATTTACTCATGTTTGCAGGAGAATCAAAATGTTGATCGAGAGATTCTAAGAAATAAACAAAAATGAGTGCTAGTGTAAGATATTCTACATTTATTACATTGATAGATCATGTAGACTAATCACAATGATCTGGAATGTGACTAATTGTGAGAGTGCATCTTTGCTAAATATTTGTTCTTAAAACTGGTCTTCATTAAGAAGAAAGGATGTAGAAATGAGACGGTTTGCCTAAAATTGTTCTTGTTTCTCAGGGTTGCTATATTCCAATAAGACATTATCTTTTGTTGAATATATAAATATACCAGCTTGGGGGAATCATATGGCTATCCCCGTGAGCATAGTCTATTACCAAGGATATGGTATGAGTGGCCTGGGCCACAGAAAGTGCTTGAATTTTAAACTAGTGCAAAAAAGTAGGTCATGAATTTCAAAAGTGCAGATTACCATTTTCACGCTCAGTCCCATTAATCAAGGCTTCCCTGTTGAGTCCCACCAGAGAAAACAATGAATAAGAACATGTTACTTGGAAATTAATCTATTAATCAAATGACGCATGAAGAAGTACCTGCACAGCGAGTCTCTAATGGTAAACTTCATCTTACTGTGAGGGTGCTAGAGGGTGCTGGAAGATTAGCAAGAGGGTGAACGCATGTGTGGATGATGTGTGTGGTGCATGTGAGTATGTGTATTTGCATGTGGTCTCACTGTAAGTAGGTATGATTACAAAATTCATGTCCTTTTCCACATTTCTTATGGAAATAATGCTACCTTCTTTCTTTTCTGTACTGTTTTGTAAATTTTGTAGTTGATCATTGTCATTTGTTTTAAAAGGCTGTTTCTGTAATAAATCAAAGTTCACACAGTTCACCCTTACCTCAAATGTATTCAATCAGAAAAGATATGTTTCGGGTCTGAAAGTTGTTTTGGTAACGCTTTAGTAAAGGACAACATTCATAAGGCAGCATAACAATGGATATAAGCCACGTAAACGTAGTCCTCTCACAAGTATAAGTTGTCATGAAGGCTGTATTTGTCTGTTTAGATTTTTCTCATCTGCAGGTGTTAACCAAACTGACGTTTGTTGGAGCAGCATAAACCTTTATAAATGTCAATACGGGTTTGTCATTTGTCATGAAAGGCTTATGTAGGTGTTGTGTAGTTTTATGAATCCTCCCAGTAAATTCTTAACATTGTTTTTTAATGAAACAATGGTAAGAATGAAAAAGTAATCAAAAATTACTTTTACTTTTTATTTATTATATTAATCATGTAAATTAAAAAAAAGAATTTGTTATTAATTTGTTGAATCATTCCACTATGAGCATGTTGCTGATGGTCTCCATAAAATCTTTTTACATTGGCTTACAATGACAAAATTTTTTCCCCTACTTCTATAAAGTTATTTTTCCTGAGATACTGGGCAGCACCTTTCAAATACCTTGCACATTCCACTTCCTTCGTTGTGGCTCCAACCACTTTTCAATTCATCAACCTTTGACAGTTTTAGTGAATTCTGCTCAAAAAATCTCATTGAGGAAGACTGTTTCTTCAAGAAGGTTTTATTAAATATGTATAAAAACCTGAAAGGCTGAATGGAGATGTCAAAAGTGGATTTCATGGACTAAATGACTGCCATGTTTAAAGTTTTAATGATGAGCTATTGTCTCCTATAACCTGCCCACTGCAACCGTTGGGGGTGGGGGGGTCAAGCTGCTCATTAAAAGCTCTGCAACACAGACAGGCAGAGCCAGAAACCTGAGATCACACATATAGATACAAACACACACACACACACACACACTGACACCCAGACCAACAGAACGAGGAGGCAGACCATGCCAGCAGATCTGTGATGCATTCTGCCAAAATGATGTCTGTTCAATTGCATGTTGGGTAAAGAGTGTAAACGTTGTGTGGCTACAAGTCAGGTCATTTCATACTTTCTATTGTCAAAGCTGTCAGTGCTACAGTAAAGTCACGGGCAGCTCTCTTCCACGTATCTCATCCTGCTCTATAATTGATGACAGGTGTTGCTGTAAGGAGCCATTCCTATTAGGAGAATGAAGATGCTTTCTGTGTTACTACAGCTATCAGAACATTCCCATGACACGCAAGGAAAGGTCTATGTATCTGTAAACTATATATGGCTGCTATTGATTCGCTTTAAAGAACATGTACTGTAGGTGTAGGTTCATAGTGCCTTTTAGAAGACCACAGCTCGACATGGCAAGAATTCTTTTTAAATTGTACATGTAAACACAGAACATAAACCATGCGGTTTCTACTATTGTGCTACAATACTGTTCTTTGAAGCCTCTTATCCAGGTATAAAAATGATGCTGGAAACACTTCAAAGGTACATCACCATCAGATTGTGTGCAAGGTTCTAGAAGGCAAGAAAAAGGAAATGTATTTATAGAGTACATTATCATAAACAGAGGGCATTCAGTGTGCTTGACAAGGAAAAGTATACGAAGAAAAGTAAGCAGATAAAGTTAGCAATAAAATCAATAGAGAATAAAACTTAAGCTAAATTAAAATGCTAAACAAGAGTAAAGAAAACAGTATAAAAGAATACAGCTAAAAGCACACGTTTGTGCAAGTTTTCTTAAATTAATCAAAGACGAATAAAAATGTCTGATGCGAATGCCTAAAAGTATCCATCAACAGATGGAGGGTGTGTAACATTTACTGGAAAGTTATTCCATCTATGGGAAACATAATGTTTTAAGGTCCTATCCTATAATGCACTGGCAGCCAATGCAGTGATCTGAGATTTGGATTAATATGTTCCTATTACCTAGTTTCACTGAGCTATCTGGTAGCAGCATTTTGAACAAGTTGCAATGGCTTAATAGACTTATTTGGGCGAGCATTGAAGTAATCCAGCCTGCTAGAGGAAAAAAAAACATGAATAAGTCACTTTTTGACATCAAATCCCTGGTTTTAGATATATTTTTCAGTGATAAAATTTTGACTGTATCACTGCTTTAATGTGATTAGTGAAACTAAGATTAGCCTCCAGGAGAACATTGAGATTTCAGGCTTGCTTTTTAGCTTCAAGGCCCTCAGATTCAACAAAAAGAGTGGCAGTAAGTCTGTCCTCGATGCTGCCAAAAGCATGGTTTCTGTTTTCTCATTGTTCAACTTAAGGACATGTTGCCGTATCCAAAGGTTTATTCTCTTTTGAGGTTTCAGTACAGTTATTTGGAGAAAGGGACAAAGACATCTGAGTATTATTTGTATTTCAATCATTTTTTCTGTCCTGAATATCCTGGAGGAACTTCAGAAATGAGTTTAGTTATTAAGAACATTTTTACAAAAGATAGGAGGCATGTAGAAGTTTTCAGACACTGTTTAATGTCTTCCAATGTCTCTTTCTATACAGTTCAACTCAGACATAGACTTAAAAGTTTTTTCCCTACATTATAATACAGATAAAACTGTTCAGCTGAGTGGAATTTATGGCTGACCTTATATTCAATCTTTTATTAGAAAAATGAAGCAAACTCATCACATTTTTGAACACACAATAAATCAGGGGACAACTTTGCTGGAAGATTATTTAGTCTATGAACAATAGCAAATAATGCATGGGAGTTGTTTCTTAATCATTTCAGAGAAATGCAGCTACAGAGTTATTAAATAAAGCCTCCTTCTATGGCTGATGCATGGAAATGGGCAACATGCTGTTTACAAAGCTAGCATCCAGCACTGACTTTTCTGAGTGTGTTAATTTTAATGGGGAGGGGGGAAGAAGACCCATAATGGACATTTATAATGCAACAGCAATCAACATGCTACTGAATTCAAGTTAATTAAAACCATCTGCCTCTAAAGTTATATGTACAATATTTAATGAGCATGAACTAGCCATCACAAACTTCATTCTCCAGTAATATTTTATTCATGAGTGTAACAAGTTCATCACAGAGTCCTGCATCTGGAAGTCATGTGGCAGAATACATTAACCTAAAAATTCACTGTACATTTCAGTTCATACTTGCACAAATAGTTGAATGGTTATGCTATAATTGTTCAAATCTGCTACATCACTAAGTGATAGCCTCAAGAGCAGTGCGTTTCATTCATTGTTGTATGCAATTCTTTTTTTAATGAGAAAGAATGTTTTAAGGTACTCCATTTGGGCCGTGCAGTTTGGTCTCTTTTATTGCATAAAACAATGATGTATTATGTTGTGTTATCTTAAATAGATTTGTTTTTTTCTTCCCGATTTCTTTAGACAAATACATGCAGAATCTATTAATTTTGGCTACACCGAATTGCTTTTTTGTTTTTCATTACATGGACTGTTTATGCCCTTACCTGAGTTAGTATATTTGTACAGTTGCATGATGCTGTAATTTTCTCTACTACAGTCAGTGTTGTTAATAAATGAGGGATAACACAAAAAAAGCACCATGTTTTACCTACATTACTAGTCTTAACAATAAGCTGCTTATAGAGCTTAGTAGCCTGTCTTTGGAGCTTTGTTAAATGATCTTTTTGTTACTATATTTTCTGACTGAACCCTTGAATAGGAAGGTGAAAAGGTAGGTATACTGCCAACTGATCAACTATTCAAAAATACATTTGCAAACTGGTTAATGAGTGCTAATGTTTGCTCATATTAGCTTGGTAGCGTTCCAGCTAACAGTGAAAGCTTTCAGAATGAAAATATCCTCTCTGGTCGATTTCAGAAAATAATTTTAAACAGCCTAGGATTTTAACTTTCAGAGGTCAAAATGATCTCACTTATTTAGTTAGGATATCTAAGGCATTTGCAATACATAAGAGGTTTGCTATTTTCAAAATAAAACACTCATATTTCAGAACCTCACAGAACACAGATCTTGTTAGAGTGCCAACTATCAAGGGGTTGGATATATTAGGCAGAAAGTAAACAGTCAGTTCTTGAAGTTGATGTGTTGGAAGCAGGAAAAATAAACAAGTGTAAGGATCTGAGTGACTTTGACAAAGAGGGTAATTTTGATGATTACATGACTGGGTCAGAACATCCCTGAAACAGGAGGTCATGTGGGCTGTTCTTGGTATGCAGTGGTTAGAACTTACCAAAAGTGATCCAAGCAAGGACAACTAGAAAACTGTGATCAGGAACTTCTGAGGCTCACTGTGCGTGGGGACTGAAGGTGAGGCCGTCTTGTCCGAACCCACAGAAGAGCTTTTGAAGCAGAAAAAGATAATTGTAGCTTGCAGTGTTTAGGGCTGAGTAGATGCAGACTGGTCACAGTGTCCACTGTTGAAAGCACCTACAGTGGGCGCTTGATGATCAAAACTGAACCATGAAACAATAACAGAAGGTGGCCTGATCTGATCTGATGAATCACAGTTTATTTTATATCATGTGGATAGATGAATGCATTTGTCTCGTTTACCCGAGGAAAAGATGGCATTGGGATGAACTATGGGAAGAAGGCAAGTGGCCTCAGTTAGTTGAATACATGATTTGAAATACATTTACCTGAATATGAAATGAAAGCTCTTCATATTGCAAAAAGGTTCTTTATGCTCAAATATCTCTTTTAGAAAATTTTAAAGAACCACAATGCTCTTTAAAGAACCATCCACTAGAATGCTCTTTAGGTAATCAAAAGTGGTTTCATGACATCACTCCAAAGAACTCATTTTAGAATCACCCCCAAGAGTTCACTTCAGCTTTGGATCACTAGTCTTGTGGCTTGTTGTCATTAAAAGCTCTGCACCTACACCAGTGTCTCCTTATAGTTACTGACAAGCATCTCTAAACCTCACACCTAGAACTGCACACATAGAACTGCACTCTGCTGAAGCACCGTGCTACATCATTCTCAGGGCTCTGCGAGGCGAGCATGGCTGAGTTGTGGTCTGAGCATCATCTCCCAGAGGGAATGTATTCTAGTCTCTGACAGACCACGCTCTCCCTTTGGGAAAGAAATGAATTATGCAAGAATATAAATAGATTCCTCCAGAGGGATTAAAACTCACTTTACTTATTTTAGTTGGGAAACAGCAGGCACTCTGTCTTTAGATATGCAACTGGCCAAAGCGTCGTCAGATTAAAGAATTCGTTTCTTCATTGTAAGTACCACAGGATGGGTTTCCGAGATGCAACTGTCACACAGATCAAGTATTCTTTTTGCATCAAAAATATTCAAACAAGATGATATCATGCTGTTATTAGACCATGCATATTTGTGACTAATGTTCAGAAAATCTATCTAGCAATTACTTTAAAAAAAAAAGCCTTGTTCCACATTTAGAAATCTGTAGATCAGAAATATGTCATATGAAGGCCGAGCAAGTGTGCAGTGACATTTGGTGCTAAACATGCCCTCAGAAAATTTCACATAATAGCATAAGATGTTGTGGCTATTCCACTTTTCTTCTAATCTGAAATAATACATTCTAAAAACATGGCATGATTTTTTTAGTTTATCATTTTATTGGCCTTTAAGGATCTATGAGCAGGCTTGAATTTAAAGTTTGGTTTCATACAGTTGGTGTCAAAGATCTATCTGAAACAGTGTGTGGCAAAATTGTGCAAAGCCTAGGATCCCCATGCAACACATATACACGTGCGCACTAACACACACCTGTATGTGTGCTCTGTGTTTTTGTAATCTAAATGCTGTATGGTAAGATACTAGGGGTGTAACGGTGCACAGATGTCCCAGTTCAGTACGTACCTCGTTTTTGGGGTCACGGTTCGGTATGGTTCACGATACAGCAAAGTTAAGCAACAAAAAGTTCTAAAGAATGAGACTTGGTTTCTTTTTGTTAATTTTAAATAATTAAATTTAAATAATTAACCAGTAAACACACACTCTTGCTTATATTTTCATGTATGTGTAAGTGTTATGCCAGTAGGTGGCACTATTGCACCACACTCCGACCCAGGTTTATGATTTACTTGCGCTTCTCCATCGTACCGTGTATTCTCCGAAAGACATCATGTACCGAACTGTGACCCATGTACTGTGACGGTTCGGTACGAATACATGTACTGTTACAGCCCTATAAGATACATGCATGCAAGTGTTGATAGCACGTGGGATCAGCCCTCTGCCTATTCTCACACGCCATCCCGCCATTCGTATATTCTCTCGTTCTGAAAGGTAAAGCAACCTTCCTCATCTCTCCTTCATTGCTCCTTCAATGCTTGATCACAAATCTACAGTTTCACTCTTATAGACTGCTGTGGAAAATATAGTGCATATAATATTTACAGCCAATTATAGCCCAATAAAGCCCTTGTCATTATGAAGTGTGACTGCAGGAGACTGAATGCTCCAACTATGAGCGATTATGCTAATTGTTAGCTCTGAAGGTGATTGATCGTAATGAAGAAAGTATCAAAAGTTACTTTAGCTTTCAGTCCCATTTGTATCAAAGGAATAAGTCTCTTTTTTATCAAAGGAATACATTTTATTTTTAGCTGCAGAAACAAATGATTCCATCAATTCGATATTTGTGCCATCCAGATAATTGGTAAATAGAGCCAGATCATTTGGGCAATGGTCTGTGGATAGAGCAGTTGCTGTAACAGGCCATTTGAATTTTAAACACATTGGCTGCTGACAATAAACCGTCTGTCTCCTCCCTCTAAAAGCCTTTATGCACAAGACTCTACCATGACAGGAGGGAAAAAGAACTTAAGATTGAATGCCAGAGAAAGTATCCTCTCCCATTGTCTTTTCAATCAGAGACTCTGCTGGACAGATTTGCAAACATATTGCCAAAGGGCTAAATTAAGCTGTTTCCTGCTATTATTTCAGAATTTAGCGCAAGAGTAAATGGCCATGAAAAAAAAGCAATGAATGAATAATAAATACACAAAATCTGTTATACACTGATGTTTTTGACATTTTTAAAGTTTTCACCTATCCCTTTTATGTTAGGTGAATGAAATGTATTAGTTCAGGCATTTTGTTGTGTGCCAACAAAGCTTGAAAGCACTTGAAGGCCTGTAGAGATGTTTTCAGAATAAATATAAAAAACATTCAAACAAATGTACCAACATTAACATTTAAAAATCCCTATACTTAAATTTGTGGTGTAACTTTTTTAATTAATTAATTAAATCAATTAACTTGATACACATTTAATGCTAAATGGCATGACAACATGAAGTCACATGCAGCAAAGTGTTCTGAGGATGTTAAGGTGAAAATAAGTATATTCTTGGTGGGAATAATACTAATACTACTTCTTTTACTACTTATTATTATTATTATTATTATTATTATAATAATAATAATAATAATAGAACATATTATATTCAAATGGATAAAAATTATTGTAGAAACATGATATTGTACTGACATAACGCTGCATGTAGTCTGTATTAGTACAGCATGTTACATTATATCCAAAACTTCAGACAAATCAAGCTATAAAAAAGAAAACAACCAGTTTTGAGGTTGCTTACAAACTAATAATGATTATCAACAGCCAGTGTAAGCATTATCCCAAGTTTTCATATGCCTAAAGCTGCAGGGAACATGATATAAATGTGATTGTACCGTTTTATTGAGTCATAAGTAACAGACCCATTAAACATCACATGCAAGCTGTAGCTATATTATAACAGGTTTTTCTTACTTTGTAGAGCTTTGACTTTGAGCTTTGATGCAACTTAGAACTTCATTTATAGTTAGACATTCCTTAGAACACATTAACATTAGAGCTGTACAAATTCAAAACAACTTTTTGGTCACAACTGTGACCGATTGAATTAAATTGGTTAACATCAGAAGGGAGAATGTAGCGGCTGGCATTTCTAATGTAGTCAGAAACAGAATTCAAGTCATGTAGTGTGCAGAAAATGAGCTCCCATAGCTGGAGTCAAATCTCAGTGCAACTTCATTGCCATCTGGGTTCATCTGCCTGACAGAGACTGTGAGCATACATCAAAAGGTTCCTTTAAACTTCCACAGTTCATGCTTTGCCATCATAAGCTATGATACTGAAGTACATCTAATGGAGAGGATGCAAAGGACATCAGGAACTCAGGAACCTGAAGTTGTCCCTGTGGGGAACATTTATCAAAGAGGTGTCTTTTTGCAGAGTTGCTGAGGAAAACTGAATCTAGAAAAAGGCTGTTCGCACCAGGCCATACTGGTCATAGAGTTGTCTGCTGATTCAAATGCCACAGTAAGACAGCCCTTGGAGATCCACTTATCATGTAATCTTGCACTTAACATATGCAGACATTTTAGCTGGCCCCGGCTCTTTGTTTTTCTCCTTGTATTCGCATGCGGTTTTAAAACATTTAGAGGGTTGTGTGAAACATTTAGAAGCATGCAGAGCATACAGTACATCCCAGTAGTACATTCTTTTTGTAACAAAATCATCAGCTGGTCAGTTCACCCAGCAGTATTGGGAACAAACTAAAACTGACATTTTTCACAAAAGGAATGTTCGATAGGCTCAGTACCAGTTGGGTGATACTCGCTTCCAACCAAATTTCCCTCTGGAAAATAGACCCATCCATACTCAAAGAGCCTGTCCCTTTAGACAGGACTTTAGCTAAAATAGGCGTGTGTGTGTGTGTGTGTATGTGTGTGTGCGTGTGTGTGTGCTCACATGTACACTTGCTTTTGCCTGAAATTTGAGGTTAGTTTGCTAGTAAGAACATAAGTGCAGCTCTCACCTAAACAGGTCCATTAGCTTTGACATTTTACATAGGCTCGAAGTAATGCATCTGTCCTCTGCCCCTACCTCCACTGCTTGGCAGTAACAAGACACCCGGGCCATCTTTCATCTTTATCAGCTATGGTGATAAATAGGCTGTGTGTAGGCAGCTTTTGGAAAGGCAAGGAATGGCATTCGTTTATCATAATCTCTCAGAGGTTGGAGGAAATTCCCATGAATTTGGTGGCATCTGCAGAGTGGAAAAAACAAATAAAAATGCCACTTCACAGCTGAGACTCGGCTTGTTTTGTTTTGCGCCTGCCGTGTTAGCATTAAAAATCACAAAGCAAACAGGCATTAATCAAAGAAATGCAATATCCTTGCAAGTAAAATGCTACACATTCAGTATTCAACTTGAAAAATTGATATCTACATTGTCTCAGCATCTGTCTGCATTACAGTTTTTTCCCCCGCACTGTCAGCTTAAGCAAGAACTATTGAAAGTTCAAATAAAATATTATTCATGTCTGACGCTGATTAATTTCAGGAAGAATGACAGCCCAACTTCACTGGTTGAAACTTTAGACTCAGTAAACATGTGGACTGTGAATCGCCTTTAAAAAATGTGTCCCTATCTACTTGAGAAGCCTGGATTCGTTTCTATGCGTATTACAGTGACTGTGCATTTCAGACCTGTTTATTCGCCTTTGAGCCTTAAACATATGACAAAGTGCTCTCTGCTTCCCCTAGTGCTGATAAGCTTCTGCATCCAAATCACTCAGCCCTTAATTTTTCATATTGCCACTGTGTGTAGAGCACAGAATAAACAGAGCTGAAGTCTCAGGGGAGGAAGAGCAAACTATGTATTGACTCATTCTGACTAAAGCACTGCAGAAGGAGTGCACTAACAAGGTGGTTTCAGCAGGAGTGGTGGGGGAAGGGACCCTTGACTCCATCTCTCTCTAATATTTATGAATCATACTTTTGTTGTCATGCAGCTGATAGACAGGCCGCATCCATCCCTGGAGCTTGAAGGTATTTGAATGCTGAAAAATGCATGAGCCTTTTAACTGATAGAAACACAGATCTGCCTTTTGATGGATTGTCTCTGATACCCAACACAGATGGGGAAAGGGTTATTTGAAGCAAATGTAAGCTGCTGGGAGGGTGTTTGGTGTCATATGGCTTTATTTTTAATGCTTTGTGACTGTGTGTTTGAATTGCCGCATCCATAGGGACTCTGAGACTATGTGTTTGAAATGGCTCCTCTACAGCTGCTCCAGCAAATGCTCTAAAGGGTATCAAGTGAGAACTTTTAGGGAAAAAATTCAGGGGAATTTCTGTAATAGTTACAAATATGTCTTGATGTAATACTGTCATGACCCATTGTAGCTTAAATTGCATTTCGGCATAGCACCAGCTGAATTTTCTACATCCTGCTACACAATTCAGCTTCATCTACTGCTGGCAGCTGCTCCAGCTGTAGCAGATGCATGAAATGACTGCTTCAAATCTCCTTTAACTTTTAATTCTTTTTAATGATGGATTGCAACCTGCAAGAATAATAAAAAATGTATATAATGAAGCTGATTCACCTCCAGCCCAAGCTGTAAATTCACACAGTCTGTGATTCTTTATCAAATGTGCTATGGCATTTTACACATAGTGGACTCCTTTCTCTAACGTTTTAATGCCAGTGACATCCGGCTCTGTGTCTGGGCAAGCTGCAGATAGCACTAGTAGGAGAGGTCTGATTGACTGTGCAAAACTACTACACACAAATACAAGCCCTCTAATAGAATGAGTTGGATACAGTCTGACGATGAGACACATTTAAGTTTCACCTGTGGTTAGCTTGTGTGTCATTGTTGTAGAAAGCAGCTCTAAAATGTGGTTCTGTCACAATCAATTATTGATAGGTTAGTCTTTCCATTTAATATTATGACCAGCCATCACTAGCTGAGCAAAATCTGTGTGTTTACCAGTACTCATAGGCTTAGACCCTTTCATCTCTGTGCTAATGTTAAGCATTACACTCTGATGAACATTTAGAATTGGCCAATAGGGTAGTGAATGAATGTGGTCTAGACAATGAAAAGATCAGAGCATTGTGTCATTTCAGGACATCTTGGTATGCTTGTATTTATGATGTGATCAGTATGGTGACTCTAGCATTCCCAATTCTGTTTAAACAAATCCATTTCTTTTCCAGTAGATACCTTGTTGTACAAACTTAAAAGATTTGTGGAGCCAAAAAGTCATGTATCCACTTTTCATGGCATGATTTCCAACACACTCTCTCAGTTTTAGCCCCATGATAATATTCAGGAAGTGCTGGGCCTGTCAGCTCAGCCATGGTCGGTTGACTGCTGCTTAGCAACAGAAGGGAAGGGCATGATGTTCTCAGTGTGTCTTTTCCTCCTACTTTCCTCTGTCTCACCCAATCTCACAGGGTAATGACTTCGACAGTTGTCAAAGAGGGATTCAAATTCCCTTTTGCATTCAGGCTTACAGAAGCTATGGCAATTCCTTTACTCTACTGGCCACCTGGATATTAACTTTAATCCCAAAAAAGTTCTCTCGCATGCCTACAGCACCATTGTCATTCCATAGATAAGAAGGCATGTGCCCTGCATGCAAGTTTTAGATAAAATAATCTACGCAGTGACTGCTTTTAATAGGAATGAAACTGATGAAACTTGCTTGGAGCTCAGAGAAACACTCAGACAGCTGCACCATCCAGCAGCTTTAATTAATCATAAGGGTAATCAAAATGGATGTGATGTTCGATACGCAGAGCACACTTGTGGGGTTAATTTTAAGTAGCATCGATAAATGGCCTTTAGCTACCTTCTCAGAAACTGTCAGCCAAAGGGCTGACATTTCATCCTCTTGTTCCCCCACCATGATGAGTGCTTCCCCTATGAGGCCTTTCTGAAAGTCCTTCATAGTAACAGCTGCTACCCACATATGTATGCCCTGTATGCCTACCTATACAAGATCATGAAGGAAACACAAAGCTTTCTTAAATTGTATTAGGAGTAACACATAAAGAGGAAAAGCTGCACCTAGCCATTTTAGGCAAATCCAAAATAACTACCATCAAATTGGTGCACTTGATGAAAAAATCAACTAAATTCAATTAAAATAAGAAATCACATATTAAATGGGCATAAGGAGTTTTTCTTTGTGTGCAATCCCTTTTTCCTCCCAAACATGATGGCCATGTTGACCACACCATTCTATTTGTTCTGATGACATTTTGCAAAGTTCAAGCTCTTATAGGAAAAGCTTCTTTTGTGGAGCTCTGCCAAAAAGCTTCTGGTCATAGAGGTGGTGTCTGGAAGTAGGTCTTGAAATCTGAAATTAAATTGTGTACTTCTGACAGTGATCTTTGACCTCTTTGTCTCTCTTACCCTCCTACTCACTGTATGTGTGAGAAATATGCTTAGGCATCCTCTTTCTAGGGATATTTCCAACCAGCCCATGCTGCTTTTTAATTTTTTTGCTAAATAGTAATTTTAAATGATTACTATTTTTATAGCCGTTGTTTTGACAAACTGCTCATTTCAGCTGACAGCTCCTTGGTTGTATCCATATTGGTGAATGACCATGACTGTATGCATTTTCAGAGAAACAGAAAATGTGCATAGACAACAATGAAGTTGAAGACTAGGAGCAATATATATATTGTGTCCCCAAAGACACATTTTTTTAAAATTTTATTTAAATTTTTTGAAAGAACAGATTTAGACACAGTACATCGGCCGGATATTTTTGGTTGGTGAACAATTTTCAATCCAGCAGTGACAGCAGTCAGGTGTTTAGACTCTCCAGCAACACTGCTGTGTGTTCCACACATGTGCAGCACACACACACACACACACACACACACACACACACACACACACACAAACTAATATGTCACTGCTGTGCTGAGAATGATCTACCACCCAAATAATACCTACTCACTGGTGGTCCTGTGGGGTTCCTGACAACTGATGAACGGAGTAAAGAGGGCTAACAAATGATGCAGAGAAACAGATGGACTACAGTCTGCAATTGCGAACACCTATCAGGTTAGTGGAGCTGAAAAACTGGACAATAAGTGTGGATTTAAGGCAGGTTTGTCAAATAAATTGATTCAGTATACATTTACTCACCGTATCATTTTACATATTCTGGTAAGCCTTCATTTAATAGGTTTCTCAGAGGGTGGGTATGAGAATGAGACAATATTCATGACAAAAGCAAACAGTAAAAATAGAATTTAGATTTTTTTTCTGTCCATTTTCAGACATGTTACCTTCACACATCAGAAATTTGTTGATTTTTTTTATTTTCTGTTTTAGTTTACATTTGAAAAATGACATTCCATGGTTCCTTGCATAAAAAAATATGCCTGGTAACTGTGAGGGCCCTAGTCAGTGGCCACTAGAGGCCACTGTTATTTAAGTTTTTGTTAAAGACTCTTGTTTTGACAGTGGGTGTGGCCTCATCCCTGTGCCTCGACTGGCCAGGAATGAGGACTTATTTAACTCAGGTGTTTTGTCTTTAGTTTTTCTTATAAATAGCACACTTTGGTTTTCTTTGGTTGCCGGTTCGCCGTTCACATATGCTTCTGTTGTGTTGTTATCTTCAGTTCTGTTTTGGAAAGCATGTCAGCCCTCATGCCTTGTTTTGTTTTCATGGTTTTGAATAAAGTAAACAAGAGAATGGAAGTATGCTTCTGTGCCTCCTGCTTGGGTGAAACACGACGGAACGTGACAGTAACGAGGCCATTCCGTAGATGGCCTTAAATGAGTCTATTTGCTCAATATCATTTTATTTTTATTTAACAAATCAATCATTCTCGCTGATAAAAGCAAGTGCACATTTCCACTGGATTAGTTTGTTTGTCAAAGTCTGTTTTTAATTGAGAGATTAACTCAGCATTCAAAATGTATCTTTCTTCCACTCTTCTTGTTAATTTAAGAACTTTAAATGAAGTATTTAGTCCTGTTTATGAAATGAATTCTGCTTTCCCCCTGAATAAATCCTTCTCTTTCTTGAAGAAGGTTACATGAAGCTGTATTATTTTTCCCAGCTTTTTTCCTTTTTCCTCTGCTTGCTCTCCCCCACAGTCTCCACAACGGCTCTTTCTGCTTTTATCTCACACTTTTCTGGCAGTGGGTTTCAGCTCAGGCCTCTTTCTCTTTCATACTCAATATTTTCCCTCCAACTTCCTGGAGTGCTCTTTTTAGGTGGCAGGGGAAGCTGTCAGCTTCAAAAAGCTCAGTCCAACCTGCGAACTCCAAAGAAGCACTTTCCCTTCTTCCTCATCTGTCAGGGAAAAGGCTTCACTCCTCCATTCCCTTTGTTCTTGATTAGAATCCCCAGTTTCCTGTGAAGTTGGCAGTGCAACCAGCAAAATGTTTGTTAATTATGAAAAAAAAAACATGAAAATGGCAAATACAAGCAATTTTACAACATCCATGTCTCATCTCTCCCTCAGATACATACAAAGGGCAAGGTACACTGTAATACAAATAATAAGGCAATAATGATGGCAATAGATTTCAACCCCTACTTTGGATCTCAAAGCAAGTCACACTTTTTTAATTCATGGAACAATATGTCTGCTGATGGTTTTTCCCCCTTCTTTCCCTTACCTCCCTTTCCCCATGGAGCTGTCAGATTTACTTCCAATTAATGTGTTTCTGTTACAGTCCAGTGGCTTAGGAGCGGAGCTGCCTCCACTCTCGTCTCCCAACTTTTCTAACTATCTGCTGTTGCCATGGCATTTTTCTCTCCTTTCCTTTTTTTTCTTTTTTTTCTTCTTCTGATTAGCTTAATTTGTAATGAATGTATTTGTAACACTCAACTGTATGCATTTAAGTGAATAAAAACTGTCCAGCGGTAATCTTAGTACAATATAGCCAGTGAGTGTAATAACAATGACAAGCTACATGATTTTTTTCACGTTAAGCTATTCTTAGGAGGCAGTAAATGCTTCCTGCAGTACACCTTTCCTCTGAAAACTGAATCTGGACTTGGTCCACATTACTTTCTTACAAAAACCCCTATAGTTCACCAGCAAGCAACTTCCATTGTTTTATTAAATTGGTAATATGTAACTGACACTCGCTTAAGCATTCAAAACAGTCTTTGAAATTAGCTAGACTGCTGAGTTCATTAGTTTTCACATCTTGTTTACAAATGCAAACCATTATCCTGCACCACTGCCATAAACCAAAGTCAGTGTACATTAGAAATCATAACACATTTCCCTTCTGTACTGCAGAGAACTTCAGTGTGAAACACAGCATCAGGCAGAATCTCTGAACTGAGCTGGTGATATTTGGGGTATGGTGGTGGGAAGGATGAAAATGTTTTCCCCTGCTGTCTGGTGTATGATCAAACTGCACACGACTTTTGTGGAGGGAAAAAATCTATATATTTTGATCTAATATGCTCTCCTTAGGGATCCCAGATGGTATAACCCTGTAAAACCTGTAGAGACCCCTGTTTTGGGAATCTCTGAGGTCCAGTTTGAAACCTAAACTATCTAGCTAAATATACAGCTTTGGTTAAGTACACATGAGTTTGGTATGATTTTGACACTAAGCATTCAGGCGACATACTCCTGACATCCACTAAACACAGATTCATCAATCAGACTGATAGTGAAGTGTGATTCATCACTGCTGAGAACATTCGCTATTCACTAGTGACCGTGTGGTTTCGAGCTGACCCTTGGCATTGGGCACAGTGATCTTCATCTTGGGTGCAGCTGCTTAGCCCTGCATACCCATTTTATGAACTATTATGAAGTTTTTCTACTGTTGTTACTTCCTGAAACAGAACTCTGCAGTAAATAAAGCACCAGAAGATTTCCATGTGCGGCACGCTCTGCAAACCAATCTGTGGGTTTGCCCTGTCTGTTTTTTGGCTGAATTGTTTTTGCTCCTAGATTTCATTGAACAAAAACAGTATTTAGAGTTGACAGGATAAACAAATCTACCATGGCAGAGATTTCATGACCTGACTTGTGGCAAAGATGGTATCCTACGACAGTGCCAAGTTACTGAACTCCTTATGATATTTTCATTGTTTGTCCATGAAGTTTCTTTGTGCTTGATTTTATATATCTGTTAGAAATGAGTGTGGCTGGAACATCTAAACGCAGTAATAAGGAGGGCCATATAGTGTGTATATTGTCCAAATATGTCAGTCACCAGTTACAGTGCTTAAACCATGTTAGAAAGACTAAGAGACAGAAAATGAGATGCTCTGTGTAATAAAGTAACCTAATTGCTTAGTTCACTGCCTGAGACTGAAACGGCAGCACTACAGCACTGCTTAAGAGGCATGAGTACCTTTGGGTCACTTAGAGCAGCATTTGCATAGCAAACAGCATATGCTGGTACAGAGGAAAACATAAGATGTAAATTTCAGGTGTATTTTACATAATAGTGAAGTGAATAGTTTTAGAGAAGCAATCACTTTGTCAAAGACTAAGTTAAGTGACCTGTGTTGATGACCAAAAGTATACTGGCCTGCACTGAACCTGCCCCCTTGAATTCAGGAGGAGTAAATCCAGTTTAAAAGCAGTAGGCATTAATGCTGACAGAACCCTCAGTCCATGAAAATCTGTTCAAATCAGACACTTAAAACCACAGAGCAGCACTATATCTTCAACAAACTGAGCTGTGTGCCAAGGTCTTAATAGCAAGATGCTGCAAGAACGTGCAGGGCCAATTCTGACAGATGGCATACCCCAGTCTGAGAGAGAGAGAGGGAGAGAGAGAGAGAAATGCAGAAAGGGAGTGTGACAGAAAGAAAGAAAGAGAGATAGAATGTGAGCTGTTCAAGAAGTATTTGAAATTATGCAATTGGAAGCTGGCAGACCGCCTGGCAAGTAAAAATGAGAATAAAAATTCTGAAAGACCATTGAATTTGCAGTCTATAAAATATTTCCCTTTCCATAACAGAGGGGAACTGGGTGGCATAATTTGAATATTTAATTTGCGGGGTCATGGTGGTGATGGGAGAAGAGATGTCGGTGGAATTGTGGAGCGAGAGTAATTTAATTTGTCTGATCAGGTCTGGAGAGAAAGCTCTGGCATTGGTCCAAGGTCTTCTTGGTTTTTAAAGAACCAGTTTTACTTTTTTAGCCCATTGTTTTTTCAGTTTGACAAATAAATAATGATGCAGTTAATAAATGTCGTAATGAGGCAGTCCTTGTTACAGGAAACCTGAGACACAGTCTTGCACAACATTAGGGATTTACAGGGGCACCTATGGTTTCAAAGGAAAAAATGTTCTGTTCTGTGCATGTGGGAATCTTACTCACTGCTTCTTGCATCCATAGACTGCTGTTCTATTGTGTCAGTTTGATCCAATTGATACATTTTTAATGTGAGGTTTAAGATTTTTCTTGTGTGCATTTTTTATGACCTGAAGGCATTTTTAAAATTATATGTACTGGATCAGACAGTTTTTCCGTATAGTATTTTCTATGGCCATTGTTTGTCCATGAAGTTTCCTTGTGCTTAATTTTATATATCTGTTGGCAACGAGTGTGGCTGGAACACCTAAGTTCAATAATTAGGAGGACCATATAGTGTGTATTTTGTGCAAGCAAAGGTAACATAAAGTGCATCCAACACTGCTTTATATGAGAATGCCGATCTCTTTTTTCCTGGTTTTATGAGCACACATAAGACGCTGAGTGCTACGGCTACAGGCAACGGCAAGTCACACATGAAGTGTTGTGTTCATCTTGCTCTGGGTCCGACTCGGGGTCGAACTTATAGGCCTGGATAGCAGCTCTGTGTGTTTCACGCACAGTGTTATCATGGGATGGGTGGGGCGTGACCAGCAACTATGGGGGGCCGTTTAGGAAATATTTCAGACTTTTGTTACACAAACACATTTGAAACACACACACATTCACATATG
>JBBPDC010000007.1:12623545-12636742 GCA_037974485.1 Hemigrammopetersius urotaenia | reverse complement strand
TGTGTGTGTGTGTGTGTGTGTGTGTGTGTGTGTGTGTGTGTGTGTGTGTGTGTGTGTGTGTGTGTGTGTAGTCTAATGAGGCTGGTCCATGTGGACACACAGTGGTCCCAGGGCCCCCATAACTTTACACTCTGGACTGGAGATTCCACAGGGCATTTCATCCACCACAAGAAGAGATAGATGCCCATGGTCAATCTTGTGTTGATAAAAATTATTACAAAATTTTGTTTGTTTTTTTTTTCTCCATACAAAAACACTTTTTATATAAATTTTGCATTTGCACAAGTTTGTGAGGAGTCCTGTTTCTAAAATTAAATCCACAAAAAGTACAAACAAGAAAGTTGACAATTAAAGGAACCAAATTGTGTGTTTTTAAAAAAAAAAAGGGAAATGTGAACAGGAGTGTAATTAATATGAATGTTTATAGCTATTATGAATCAGTCATTATTTTCTTGTAAAAGAAAATAATAAATAAAATAATAAATATTTGAATAAATATAGCATGAGTTTTGTTTCTGAGCTACCAGTGCTGACCTATATTCTGCAGTGGTGATGAAGAGCGTCCCAAGGTTATTCAGGGGCCAGTAATAGGCACGTCTTGTTTTTCGTGATACTGTATTATTCTACCAAAGTGGGTATGACTCGGCAGTCTTGATATACCTTCTTTTTACCAACACATTTTCACAAATGAATTTGTGTACTTGTATTTTTTTTTCTTGAAAAACACTCTTCCTACTGAATGTTATGGAAGTGGTAGTGATTTGAAATGCAAGCAAATTAAGTAATTTATTGCCTGATGTATGATACTTCTCTGACTTACTCAGAGTAAGAAACGTCTTTATTACATTTTGCTGTGTCATTTTGCTGTGGCTCTAAACATATTTCAAACCTTTTGAATCAATTAGGATTGGTTGCTCCTGATTGGGACCGATCATATTCTTTTTTCCAGCACAAATATACACCTAAAAATGATATACTATTTTATCCAGGTCATCATAAAGAACCCCACACCCATTGTATATTTGTTTACATGAGTCTTTTAGGTCTCTTAAAAGGGCTCAACCATTCTCTGTGTGGCCTCTAGACAGAAAATGCTTGAGCTGCCTGAAGAGATTACAGATTCACAAATCTAAACTAATGTGAACATAATGATGGGACAGTCCGACTCCAGCCACACACATTGTTGTTTCTACTCCTCCGTCTCTTGATTTTCCATCAGTAGTTATCCTGAACACCAGTACCAATCAGTCCTTGCCCTGGTGGCAGGAGTGATGAGGTAACTCACTTTAATTTTGCCCAGAATCAAGTTATTTCCACAGGAAATATTGTCTCAGTTTCTTTTTTGTCTGCAGTAACTAATTATTTTGAAACAACGATGACATTTAACACTCTGAGCAAATCACATACCTAATCTCTCACCCCCTCCCCAACGTAGAAATGTAGCTATCACCCTGCCCTACCACTTTCGTTTTGTTTAATTCCCCTCCTCCGGCTCAAGAAACAGAGAGCAAGTGTCTATTTTAGGCCATGGTCTCTTTGCCTGGCAGTCTCCGGTCATTGAAGGTGTGCATGTTGATGACTTCCTCTGTTTTGACCATGACAGGCGGTTGAGGCTTATGTTTGAGGCGGCGCTGGCACTTGAGGGACACTCGTAACTCCTCCACCATGGCACTGCAGAAGGACCTCTGTGTGGCAGGAGAAAGAAAAGACAGCTGATCAGCTGTTCCTTCACACGTTCAACACACATACCCTCCACTGGCTGCCTTAACCTGAACAACAGGATGGAGACGCTTTAGAAGGTGAGGGAGAGTGAATGAGTTCTGTGCTGGAGGTGTGTGTTGGGGGTGGGATGGGATGGTGGGGCGTATAGTGTCATGCAGGGGAGTGGATGTAGAATGCTGGGCTGGAAAAGGTGGAGGCGCGAGGGAGGAGAGAAGCGATGACTCAATGCTGCCGTCCATCTGGATGCGCACCCAGCGCGTCATAACTAAAGCGATTTCTCTATGGCAGATTTCACCCTGCCTTTCCCTGCCAGGCCGCTGCAGCAGCATGACTTATTGATGCATATTACATTTCCTCAGACTCAAATCCCATGTAGCTGCATGGCCAATTAAGCGGCTGCCTCTCCTCTCCCTCCTCCTCACGTTTCTTTTTCCCAAAGACACTGTGGCGTTTGGAAGTGCTGCATTCCGAAATGAGACAAAGAAAAATGTGTTGCTATTCCTGCAAATGTCCCTTGGTAAATAGTTGATGTGCACTAGTACTGTATTTTTAGTATTAGTAACTGCTACTGTTTTTTTTTCCTGCTGTTTTACTTTCTTCAGAGTTTGAATAACGTCATACAGTTGGAGAAGATAAGAGTGGTAACTCCTAGTAGTTACAGTAGTGGTTCATGAATGTGAATACACTGACAACTGATCCAAACAACCCATAGATCCAGAATATCCCATTTTATCTTAACAGTAGATGATTTGCTGAAATTAAATTCTTTAAACTCAGAAGGCCTGTGTGTGGGCCACACTTACTTTCATAACTTACTCGCAAACCTTGCATCTCTGTCGTTTTTCTCCAGTTTTCACTTTTTTTTTTACACAAAAAATATGCACTATTTACCGTGTCAGATTTTTGTGAAGAGCAGACCAATAACCCAAAACGGCCCAAACTAAGTGAATCTTTTATTCTTTAAAATATGAGGTTTTGTTGTCACAGCCAGAATACGAGCTTTATCGTGGTTACTAAATCATTTATAATAGCTTGGAAAAAAAATATTATTTTGATTTTATTTTGATGGTCCTCCACAGATACTTTAAATAATTAAGCTGCTAAACTACTACTGTAAACTACAAATGCTGTAAATGTAAAGGTTTAGGATATAACCATCTACAGTGGACCTACGGGACCAAAATAAAGTATTAATCACTATTAAGGAGTACATATTATCTTCCAGTTTAATTATGAATAATTGACCTAAAATAAAATATTTAATTGTTTATTCTTAGCCATAAATATAAAGTATTTGTAACATTTAAAAATCTTCTGTGATTAAAGTGAACATGATGCAGGGTGCTCATTGGTTAAGAATTCCAGATATCCATTTGGTCTTACCCAGCTAGCCTTCTCAGCGCTGACCTCCACTACCACGTCTGATGGAATACTCCTTGACTGGCTAAATAGCACATGAGTGTTAGGTTTTATGCTAATTAAGACTTAAGACTCTCACTTTTACAAACGTGAGCCACATAAGGGTGGTCTTTTGTTTGACAGTGCCTTAAGAAATGACTTTGACAACATGCTATTCACCGTTACACATGAACAGCTTTTTGGGAAATGTGCACCTGTATAGTTTAGCATTACACCTGAATAGCAGCTCTACTGCAGATCACGTTAACTGCCTTTCAATCATTTTTCCCCACATATGAATAAGATGAATGCTCTGTTGTTGTTCTTTTTTGTGCTCCAGTGTGACTCGTGATTGATAGACTATATTTTAGGAACAATGAATGATGAGGCTGTTATATCAGCCGGGCCTGAGCTGGGTAATGAAAGAGGCTTTTCAGAGCAGCTCAGAAGAGTCATGTTCAGTGATGTCTAAGAGAACCGCAAACAGTTCCTGAACAGTAAAATAATTCTGAACACACTTGTTGATTCCGTTTGTGTTGATTTTCTGTAAAAACAAAACGATTTGTGCGCATTATTAATCCTAGTAGAATAAAAACATTACTTGAGAGTTAAGGGGCCTCCTGTGTTTACAGCAGCAAACTACAGCACATGAATTATGCATTTTATGTAAAATCTTGCATGATAGTTGTAAAATAAAATCCCTCTTTGCTAAGGAAAAGTAGAAATGAAATAAATGCCCTGAACAGCTGCAGTCATAGATATGAGACAGCATCATTAGGAAATGATATGAAAGCAGAGTGAATCAGTAAAGCAGCGCATCATACTGTGTTTGCATGTACATGAGCTAGTAGGAGGTTCTTCCCTTCTTCACACTCGGCTGGTTGTTCCTGACTCTCAGGAGAGAGGTTTACTCTTCAGCAGTTCAGAGTGCAGTGAGCACACACTCAGTGGGAGAAACCGAGCGGGTGGCAGAAAAGGAGCAGGATGAGAGAGAAAAGCATGGAGGCAAAAAATGCATAAAAAGAACAGCAAGAAAAAATTGTCGTCATTGTTGTAATACATTTATTTACACGTGTGTGTGTGTGTGTGTATGTGCATGCATAATATAAAAAGTGTTTAACACTGCATAGAAGCACAGAATTCATGATGATGAGCCAGCATCCTGAAAATAATCTGATGCGGAAAATGGTCAGAATGGTCAGATACATCACAGTGGTACATTATTCCAAGGTTCGCTGATTGTGTTTCATTATCTTTTCACAATATCTGTTTTGGTTATAATGTTACCAAAGTTAGATACAATTAATCTTTTCTCACTCTGTCCCCAAAAGTGCTCATTTAAAGGAACTTCACTGAGGACAACACAGCACCATTTGAGCAAAAATCCCATTGAAAATAATGAGAAATTGCAGAACATGCTAGAGTACACTCTAGCAAAAAAACTAAGTTTTTTCTGTTTTAAGAGTGTGTTATCAATTTCAAATGACCAGGTGTCATTTTTCATTTATATATTTATTTAATTTGGGTGTAATCACAGTGATATTTGCATTTTTTGTATAAGCTGGCTAATTTTGATGAGTTATGTGGTCCAGCTCAGAAGAAAAAGAAAAACAGTAATAAGAAAAGAATCTTAATAATTTTGTTATTTTATCAAGCCTATATTCATTAGATCAAACTGTATTTTAGCTCAAATTCTGCAAAGCGTGTCCAACTTTGCAACAATTGCAATGTTACACATTTGTGAGGGGAGTGTAGATAAGTCAGACAGGTCTTCCATATTCATGTTTTACTTTTTTTTAAAAAAAGAGCTTTGGAGTTGTTGTTTAGTTCCAGTTTCTTGAAATGAAATGTTTTCTGACACATTTTATATTTTCTGTAGGTGTGAAAAGCACAGAAAAGCACTAACAGAAAAGCTTTGTGTGGACCTGTTACCTCCTGTTTAACACATTTTTTGCATAATTGCTCTCACCATCACTCTCACTCACACATATTTCATATTCATCTAAATGCTCTCCAGGCTGTGCTGGCAGCTTGTGGCTACACTCAATGTGGCCTGTTTCATGGCAACTGTAAAATGTGTTTAAAAGCTACTGGGTCACAGGGACACGATTCTCCCTTGTGGCATGGATCAGTTTCTGCAGCCCCTACCATGACTGCAAATTCTAGTTCTTTAATAGGTGATGAGTATTGTCAGGGCTGTCCTTGACCACTGGCCAGTGGCTTCATGTCTTCATGTAACTGTAACCAAGGACTATTCTGCACAGCAACACCTCGCAACAGGACACCCCCCAACGATATGGTGTCTTTCAGCGAACAAACAAAACCACTCGCAGAGATCGATGGCGGGTGCAGAAGATGTCTCTTAAAGCCAGTCCCCTGCTGAGAGGGGCTAAGTGGGGATGCACATGTGGGACTCACAACTCAACTGTCACAGGGGAGGTCAGAGCTTTCACTAAGGTACAACAAGAAAAGCTGAGAACAAGTCATGTTTTTTGGCTGAAAACTGGCTAATATTCAAGATGTCTATCGTGAAATCTGTGCAAAAGACTTCTTAACTGTATACAGTAAACCCCCAGTTTTACGTGGATCGGGACTCACGGATCCAGTCACACGTGTTTTTTTTTTGAGAACGAAACTGATCGTTTTATGCGGAAATATTCGAAACAACGCGGAACCTGCAAATATTCTCTGCTTTTTTGTTTTTTTTCGTGCCAATATGTTTTTTTTTAAACTCATTTTAGTTCTTCTGGCTCCCCATGCATGGCCGTAGGGCTCTCTCTCGTACTTTTCCGGAGCGCACGTCTTTCTCTCTCTCTCTCTGTATCTCTCTCTCGCGTGCGCGCTCTCTCTCTGTATCTCTCTCTCGCGCGTTCTCTCTCTGTCTGTCTCTCGTTCGTAACTATTCTGGAGCGCACGCGTCTCTCTCTTTCTCTCTCTCTCTCTCGCATGCGCTCTCTCTCTGTCTCTCTCTCGTTCGTGACGTTTCCGGAGCGCATCTCTCTCTCTCTCTCTCTGTATCTCTCTCTCTTGCTCTCTCGTTCTGAAGCGTACGGATCGTCTCTCTCTCTCTTTACATTTTCGTTAAGGGTAATGTACTAAACTGTTTAAAATGAAATTAAAGTGTTCTGGGGGCATATTCAAGGTTTACATTATTAAAATAGGCATTTTAAGACATTTTTTGACCAAAACACAACAACATGGCAACCCCCACGTATAGCGGGGGCTTACTGTATATATATTATCAGCCATGAAAAAAAAATAAGAGACCGCATAATTTTTTCCTTGCTATTGCTTTTGCAATTTGTAAGAGTGTGTCTGTGTAAATGTGCATGTCGCTACTGTTTTATACACTACTGACCACACTTGATTCAAAAATCAAACCAAAAATCTCTGGAGAAAATAAAAAAATAATACATATAAATAATTTATTATACCTCAGAAATGTTTAACTGCACATTATTTTACAATTACAACAATAAAAACTTCAGAAACTGAATCAGGAGTGAAGTTGCTGGAATACAGCTCACAGAATATCTGCTCTACACAAACACTACTGCAGTTACACATATGGAAGCATTTCTTATTTTTTACACAGCAATAGTTCATAAAAGAATAGCAACCTGAACATTTTCCACACACACTGCTGCAAATTGTACAGTGAAAATAAAAAATTCGGAGAGAGAAAATCGGTCTCTTATTTTTTCCATTCCCTTGGACAGTTTGGAAAGTTAAAAATGTGCTTGAAAACATTGAATATCAGCATTTATGATGTGTCTGATGCTGCTGATTTTGTTCCAAAGCTTTCTATAAACACCATGGACTTTTTAACTCCACTCATACCATTCACGCGGGGGAAAAGGAGGGAGAATGAATGAGGTGGAAAGGGGAGAGTGAGGCGGGGCTGTCGAGGTGAGACATGCTGAAAACCATGGAGGCCATCTGAGCAAATGAACCAAAGCCCCTCTGTCTTCAGAGACAAACATCAAGGAGAGCTGCTTGCTCTACAGCTGGCAAAGTCTGTAAAATATTGATGAAATGCATTTCACTTTTTAATCCTGACCCCCAGACATTATAGATTTCTGTATGGTTATGCTTTTATGTGTCCATGTCAGATTAAGCTTTATTGGCTCTGACTACATCATAGTGCATGACTCTTACCAAACAAAACATGTTCATATGCAAGGAGTTCACCACCAAATCAAGCATTAACATTAGTGCACCTCCCCAGCATCAACAATAAACTGATAAAGCAAACCATCCACGCACAACCATAGGGATGAAGCAAGCTGAAAATGATGTTGGAAAGTATGACTGCAGTTCATTGTACAAAACAGCTGCCACTTTCTCATTGCAGTCCAGAAATTTGAAAGTGTTTCTTTACCTTTTCGAGTTGTGCGTTTTGTTTGGACTTATAGAGAAACTCGCCCACTGCCACAAAGACAGAGAGGACGAGTCCAGCGGCCAGAACTATGAAGATTCCCCCGATGTTCTGCACACCCAGAGCACTGGCCTCTTTACTCTCTTCCTCTGGGCAGCCATTCCCTCTCCACCACTTCTCCTTCATCATGTGCAGCTTCCCCTCCTCCTGCAGCTGCAAGATCGCTATGGTGATCTTATCTCTGTATGGAGAGCCTGGGGGGTCAGAAGAGCGGAGAGTGATTCAATTAGCTGCTGAAGGTTCATCTTCTGGTTAGAGAATTGTAGCCAATAGTGCAAAAAGGTGTGGATACACATTGTCCTTGTCCTTCGAACAGTCACATCCATAGAAGTTAATCACCGGTGATGAGTTTTTATTTTTTCTCCTTATAATGCAGTCAGAGGTTACCATAACTATTGAAGGGATTCTAGACAAAGTGCAAATTCTAGACTAAAATATTAATTGATATCACTTTTGCATTTGTTAGCACCAGTCATTTGAGTCATATTATTATTATTCAAACGTTTTTACTGAATTTACATTTTTTTATTGTTTCTTTCAATACGTGTTACTTTCAATAAAGTGTAATGCAATTTATTTTTAAACATCTGGCCCTCCTCATTTTTACTATACATTCAGCTTTTTCGTGGCCACTTTTGACCAGTTGAAACCCTTTAAAACTACCCTTTTTAATTCCTTGTTATTTACACTGTTAAATCATACAATTTAGATTAACATGCTTTCATTCTAAACTCAACACTTGAGAAATCAAGTTTTTAAATGTAATTTATCCATTTTTGGCTAAGCGAGCAATTTTATATAATATTTTAAATAATGGCCATATATTTATATATAATTATTTAATATTTTTATATATATATAAAATATATATTTTTTTGCTATTTTTACTACAAAAATTGCCATTCTCAATGCTACTGGGGCCAAAAATGGAACAAATCTGAAATATGTTACTGATTAACAACAACACTGAATTTTACTCTCATGCACAAGCAGAAAACCATTATCTGACATCCTTAAGGTCACACCTATGTCAAAATTGTGTCATTCATTTGCTCAATTTGAGTGCAGTAAGCCATCATACTCTCCTATTGGGAACTAAGATTATTATATAAAATTGCTCTGGTAGAAAACACTAAAAAACTACATTACTCAAGTGCTAAGTTTAGAATGAAAGCATTTTAACCTAAATTGTATGATTTAACATTGTAAATAACAATGAATTTAATAATTGTATTGGGTTTTAATGGGTTTCAGTTGGCCAGAAGTGTCCACGATGGAGTTGAGCGTTACAATTGGATGTATGGAGTATAATATTAATATATTTAATGAACTGAAGACCCTTGAGAACTTTCATTCCATGCAATAACACAGCTAAAATTGTAAAACAAAAAAAAAAAAAAAAGAAAAAAGAGTGGAGTGGAGTGAAGTGGACAAAATGTCCCACAGGAGGGCCAGTGGGTTAAACTAACTAATCTCAAATCTAAAAAAGTAGAGGTAAATAAGAGTAAGTAAAAGCTTTACATTTACAAGAGGGATGGAAGTTCTGTTGCTGAGGATGTGTTAAGGCTCTGCACATTGTGGAGAATTTCTGCAAGGCTGGTTGTTAGATGAGGAGAGATTGAGGAGACCTAAAGCAACTGGAGAGCTGCATGAGCCACAAGAAGATTTTAGATTGAGTGTTGCTTACTGAAACATAGCTCTCAGGGCACCGCTGATAACACACCATTAAAACCAAATTACATTCCAGGGATAGACATTTTTCCCTGTTATCTATTTATTTTCTGTCTAATTAAAGTAGTTGCCATATTTAATTTGAGGTAATGTGCCCTGTATGCATTGTTTTGTTTGGTATAATGAATAAGTGCTTTCCCAAGGTGGGCTTTGAAGCCCTCCCCTTTCCCAACCCTCGTATAGACTGTGTTCTGAGGCTCGGCAGGTGTCAGGAGAATTATTCTCAACTCCCAGCAGCCCCTCTGCCGCCCCTGCATGCACTGGTAAACAGGCCACAAACGGTCCACTTGCTTCGCACAGATCAAAGCCCATCAGAAGAGATGATGTCTGATGCAAGATAAACACCTAAACTGCCCCGTGCCCTGATGGTGATATTGTTGCTTTTGTTGGGTCTTCATAAGGCATTTAAAACATATTTAATGTTTTAACTTTATCTATAGACTAATCTAATCTAATACACCCCTTGACAAGCATGGGGATACATTTTGAACTGACCAAATACTCTTTAATATTATGTAATACAGCATGGAAAATAGTTCAAAAGTAATCAGGCATTAGTAGACCCATGTCTGTCTTTCTGTCCTTGTCTTTGGGTTGTTTAAATTCAGGCAATAATGCACTCAGTGAAAATCAGAGAAAACATATAAATATGGCTATTTTAATATACACCATCTGAAAGCTTTGTAAAATATTTGAATTTCAGAGAGTATCGCAGGCTGGGGTGGTGAGGGAGCTTATTTTTAAGAGCATTCTCAGAGGGCACATGTATATTCATCACACAGTAATATTTAGTTTCTAGCCAAAAAGTTCAGTCCTTTTTATACCCAATGGTCTAAAATAAATGGACATCAACAGTGAAGGATACAGTCCCCTATATCATAAAGCTATATATATATATATTTATATATATATATATATATATATATGTTGTTAGATGTTCTGACAATTAAACAGTTAAACAAAAGCACATATCTTATACCTCTTGTTGGGAAACATAGAAGTATTTTTACCTAATTGATTTGGAGCAAATTACGTATCACTGAGATGTGATATTAAAATTGGAGAATCAATATTCTTGAATAAACAGAAACTGTAACAGTTGCTGTTTTGGCTGAGTGAATGAGCGGATCAATACAGTTCAATACATAATGACATTCTGCATTTTGTTTCTCATGGCTCCATTTAATGGAAAATAAATTCACATATTTTAGAACAAAAAGAAAACACTGGGTTTGAAAGGTTCTCTCAGTCTACTTGTGTTTAGCTCATTCTATTCTCCTGGAGAGCTGCTTTGAGTTGAGTTTAATTATCAGCTAATTTGGAAGCATCTCTTGTTGGTTGTGAAGGAGGGCACTGCTGGTATAAGCTAGATTTTTGGCATGGAGCAGCTGCTCCTGAGTGTACACTTGGCAAACCAAACACTTGATTTTGATGTAGTGCACATCAGAAGCTTTTGCAATCTAGAACATTTATAACAGTCTGTGAGCTTGTGATGTTGACATTTGTCAGGTTACACTTGTCAATTAGTGTTAAAGAATCACCTTTGGACGATACAGAAGTATGCAGTTTCAGAATAATATACCCAAGTTAAATAGCATGACCTTTTTAATGCCTGTTAAAGAGTGCATATCTGAATTTTCCCAGTTTGTTGTAAATAAGCCAGCTTAATGTGCGCCATCCATTGCACCATCCATTCTCCAATCCATATGTGCAAATTAAGTTACAAAAAACTAATTTAATGGCACTTTTACACACCTGCCTATTTAGTCAACAGCAGTTTAGCCTCATCCAATGCCATGGACATTCTTAGGTGTGTTTCAATGAGGCAAATTACAGGGCAGCCAGTCAGAACTGAGATAATTTACATATTACACATATTTACACATGAGTCTGAAAGTCACAGTAAGAAAAACAACTTCCCTTTATGTTTGAAGTCAATCTGATCCATGTAATGTTTAATCTCTCTAAATACATGGCCTTTACTGCTTCATATTAAATATTACTACTTTTTACTAATTAAAAGGGAAACACACAAAATTAAGATGATATATTTTCAATGTCCTGTACACATTCTGTACACATCGCTGTTCTTTTGTGGTCAGTTTGACCCTAAGCATTTTCAGCTGCATAAAACATCTCAGGAACATCAACATTTTACACACATTTATTTTGGTTGTTTTCAATGACACCGAGGGCTCTGTAACATGCAATTTTCCTAAATCTTCAAAAAAATTTCCCTTGCTATAGTTACGTGAGTGACAGTTCACATGACACAGTAGAGGGGCAGATGTATATTGTCAATGAGATTGCTGATATTCCCAAGCTGTGTTACATCTACGAGTTATTTAAATTACTATTTAGGTAGTCGATAAAGAAACATACATTTGGTTAGCAATTTTATTTTAAACTATTATCTGGAGGTTTACATTGATGGGAACAATTTGATCCCAAGCATGAAAGTGGTTAGTAATTTAGAATATAATATGAGGGTTCATTCTGAGACATAAAAAGAAATAAGAATGTAACATTTAACAATGACTCTTTTAAGACATTAGCCCACAGAAACACCATAAGCAGAATAAATACAAAAAAACCTATGATATGTGTCTTTTAATACTAAGAAATCTTTTGAAGGCTCCGTATTAAAGTAAAGTGAGGCAGATCTTTGCCATGGTTTTACTTGCAGAAGCTTTTACTTGGAGTCAAGTCCTTTAGAAAGAATAATAGCCTGTTTAGAGCCTATCATAAAAAATAAAAGTACATTTTTCAAAAAAGAATGTTTTGTACTGTGGCTTGATCTTTTAAAAATTGCTGCTGAACTGCTGAGCTGATAAATGATGTGATATGAAATCATAACCAATTCTGTTGCTGTGCTGTAATAATGCCCCGGAAAGTAGATACAACATATAACAGCAGGGGTGCTCAATCCTGGCCAAAAAGATCTATTATTGCAGAGTTTAGCTCTAGTCCACATCTGAACATCTGATAATGAAGGTAATGAAGGCTTTCAGGACAATTGTTGTTTTAGAGCCAGGTGTGTTGAACCTGAACTCCCCACCCTGGTAGATCTGTAGGATCAGAGTGGGTCACCCCTGCATTATGGGTATAAGAGAATAATTTAGCAAAGTAACGTGTTTATGTTACTGGTGATATCATGAATATGTAAATCTGAGCAATGAAATGAGCTCCTCACAGCACGAGCACCCGTAACTGATCCTGCGGTTGAAGCAAAAGAGGGGAATTAAGTGACAGCCTAGAGTGAATTCCAAATAGGACACATAGCTGTAATCTGTCAGATCAAAGAAGAGTAATAGCAAATGAATCCCGAATGCATAGTCCCTCAATAAAACTACATAGCAATTTAAATGAGCTGCCGCACCAGCAAACAGAGAAAATGTGAGCCTTTTTATTTAGGTGTGGTGAGAGTAATTTCCATTGAAATATGTTTCAAAATTTGTTCTGCAAATAATACTGTTTATCTGTTTACACTTTCAATATAACACTTCACTAAAATAACTCTCTGATTGCTCCCCATGGTCCTTCACCAAGGATCTCTTATATTAGAAGTGACCCAATGAAAACATGCAGAGCACTTGCTCTTGGGCAGGTTGTTTTCTCTCCTTTTACTTTCTACTTGTCTTGTGGATCCTTTAAACAGGGTAGTGCAGCCTTACAAAAGTAGACCTTGGCCCGGAGATGGCAGATGTTACAGTCCATCTGTAAGTCACAGGTCTACAAGTCACTACTGAGTGACCCACCTGGGAAACAATAATCTCGCAAGACACAAACATGATGACGTGCAAAATGTGATTGATACTGTCTAATAAAGGACAATGCAGAGAGAGAGAGAGAGAGAGAGAGAGAGAGAGAGAGAGAGAGAGAGAGAGAGAGAGAGAGAGAGAGAGAGA
>JBBPDC010000007.1:12574311-12610041 GCA_037974485.1 Hemigrammopetersius urotaenia | reverse complement strand
TAGCGCAATACTGCCCCCACTGATTGTGTGGTACTGCAATGCAGATGGGCGTTTAATTTTCAAATTAATCGCGCAATTTATTTTAAAGCATTAAAAGAAAATAAATTAATGCAAATAGTTAACGCATTATTTATAGAGAGAGAGAGAGAGAGAGAGAGAGAGAGAGACAGAGACAGAGAGACAATACAATAAACAATATAATGATGAAATAATGGGGGGGTCTAACTTATCTTAATCTAATGTATAAGTGAAGACATTTTAGTTTAGGAAAACAAAAATAATAGTTAATTTAATATTTATATATGCTTTCACAATTATAATCATCCTTAGAAAGGACACGGTATAAGCACACAGCACACAGTATAATGAGGGGCAGCCAAGAGAATGGTTAGTGAGGCAAAAAAATGAGGCAAAAAAAGGGTCATGGTCAGACATTTACAAAAGACGGCAACATTTTGTGATCACCAAATATCCAATATAACTTGGCAAAAAATAAATATATTTAGAAGGCATGCCTTTTTTCACTTTAAGCACCTCCAGTTTGGTAGATGCTAATGGACCTTTGATTCAGGGATGTGGTGAGATGAAACTTGAAGTTGTTCTAAAATTAAGGATGGTTATGTGTTGCTTAACTTTTAAATGTTAGTTGTGCCAAAGTGAACTTAAGCTATTTTAAGATTTTGATATTTATTGAACATCTGGGCTTGCTGTAGACATTCCTGGTAGAAAACTCCGCTTTTTTTCTTCACTAAATTTGCCACATTGCAGGACGAATGTTAAATAACCTCAATAACTTTACAATAATTTGAGACACACTTCCAATTCCACATTAAACCAGTGAAATGAAGCTTTGTGACAGTATGCCATATGTCTGCACTGTGTGTGGTATGTGACTGTAATCCTACTGTCTTACATTAAGGCTAAGAATATTTCTGTTCAGTTTGTCCTCTATAGTTCCCATCATAAAGAGGTTTTGTTATAACAGCAGTGATATGGACATTATTATGCACATAATTCTACCTCCTAATGTGTTTTTTGCACATATTTAAAGGTGTTAAAATACATGGTTTCTGCAGTGGTTTAGTTGGTGTATTAATTATATGGAGGTTGAATCACAGTGCAGGCTCTATTCTCAGCCCCTATCCTTCCCCCATGGCTGGAGCTGCTCCCTCTGCCTGCTGGCCAAATTGCATCAGTGGCAGTGATTCAGCTCCCCTCTCCATCACGACTTATAAACTTACTGCTGAGCACTACAGTCCTGCAGGGATCCACCTCACGGCCCACTGCAAAATAACACTCACTGAAGCCTGATAAGGGGAACACTGCGAGGAAATATGCGAATGTGAGAAATGCACGCATGCCTGCACACGGGCAAGCAAGAGAGGGTCTGCATATGTGTGTCTGTGGGCGTATGAGAGAGAGAGAGTGAGAGAAAGATAGATAGATAGATAGATAGATAGATAGATAGAGAGAGAGAGAGAGAGAGAGAGAGAGAGAGAGAGAGATGTACCGGGAAAGATGCAGAGAAAGTGACAAGATATACAGAAAGAAAAACAAATGGAGGAAAAGGCAATAGAAAGAAGGAGGCAGTGAAATATAGAGAATCTAAGATACAGAGAGAGAAAGAAAGAAAGCATGAAAAGAAAAAAGGAGAAGAGAGGAGAGAGAAAAAAAGCAGAAAATGGATAAAGAGAGGAAGAGAGAGAAAAACAGAGAGTGGGACAAGGAAGACAATAAGAAACGGTGAGAAAAACAGAGATAGAAGAGAAAAAAGGCAATGGGGAAAAGGAGAGAGAACAGACCACAGATTTTATCAGAGTCCATGAAACCCTCCACAACAAATTAAAAAAAGCAATGACAGTGGTGGCAGGCATGGAGCGGGGCTGGAGTGAGGGATGATTTCCTTCTTCATAGAGGAGTGCGGGGGCAGGTGCAGCAGGAGAGGAAGTGAGGTGAGTGAGGATGTGCTGCTGCTGCTGGGCTCAGCGAAACGCCACTGCTGCAGATTGTTTTGATGCTGAAGGTTACGCAGAGACAGCGAGGCGGAGGAAGAGAAGGAACGCAGACTAAATGTGCCGCAGCCGGCTGCGCTATCCACTACCTCACCTTTCTTTTGCTCACAGTGGCTTCTGGAACATGGAATGCAGCATATTGAACAAGATAAAAAAGTGAGAATGTAAAAGGTATAGCCAATTACTTAAGTGGTCATATGAGTATGTAACTTAGGAAACACAATGTCTGACCCTGAATAAAGAGTCAAGAAAGTAGATTCTGCTTCAAGGTGCAGCGGAAAGATTCTTTTAGATGATCTAAACAAACAAAAGCCTTGTTTAATGGGATATTTTTTCATCTCTTGTGTAGAACATTCAATTTATATCAAATTTGTATTTGCAGCATTTTAGGATGATTTCAATGTAATGATAAGATACTACCCTACAAAGCCAAAGTGCAGTACTTACGCCAAAGATGAAACTGAGAAAATGGCTTTAAAGTTTTAGTATTAGTATGGGTTTTGTAGTTACTGCAATTTTGACACCATCGTTTCTCTGAAATGGGACAACTTTGAACCAGGATATTTTCTCACAAGACAAAGGAGACCCATTTGTAGTCTAAAGTCAATTTTGACCAAATATGTAGTTACTGCAGTTTGGCTTTTGTAGAGCAGTACAGCCCACTCTTTTTGTTTTTGACATTTCTTGACACTAAAACAAATGAAAAAGTTTCAAAACTATTGAGAATGTAAATGGAATGTTAATGTAAGTCCATAGTTCACCATTCGATTAAATATGTAATTGCATTATTACACTTGTGTATTAATTATGTAATAGTGCGCAAATTTTCTTTACTATTACAGTAATAGTAGTGTATTTGTCCATTAGATGATTCTCCTTGATTAATGGATGAAGAATATATGGTTCAAAGGACAATCTTGCCATGTTCTGTAGCCTCGAAGCAGTGGCACAGAGTAAAAGATGAAAAACGAGCGTGACAACCCGTCAGAATCTTCCCTTTCTATCCTGTTATTCTACACACACACATACACACACAGCAGATACAGCCTGACATCTCACAAGCCAGGTCAAGTAACAATAATGACAGATTATTTGATTAAATAATTGTGTTATAATGGTTTCAAATAGCTTGTGGGACAAATGCAGCAATTATGTGTGCCCATGTGTGCATGTGTGGTCTATATATGTGTAAAAGTCCTGAAACTGGTCAAGGTGCATCCTACTACACTCACACAAAGTCTCATGCTGACATTTACACTTTTAGGTGCCCTTAGTATTTTTGTGGAGCAAATATAAGTCAGTAATTGGACAAACTGCAGGGATTTTGCTTGTTATTTCCCTCGGTATCCGTGATGAGGTTGAGGGGAGGCTAGCAGTGACAGGCTGTACATCCACAGTGCATTACGTTCAATCAATTCCCCTGGTTTATCAGCCAGTCCATCCGTCTGTCAATCAGACACACAGACACTCAATCAGTCAATAAATCAGCACCTGAAAAAGGAGAATGCTTGAGCCATTTGGCAGAAAGCTCTATTGCTATTTAGTGCTACATCTGCTACCAATATAATTTATCTGACGACATAAGAACCACTAGTTAATTTGGAAATTTAAGCATCGGAAAAATTTTGATCCACCAGCAACAATGTATTTTCTTAAATGTGTCTGTTTCCATTTTATGATGAAATATTCAAAGCATCAGTGCCAACAAAATGCATTCTGCTGTGTTTGATGATTATAGCTTTGCATGCTTACGAATGTTTAAATGAAGGAATCCATTTTGCACAAAGGAAAGTGGTTATATGAACAGAAACATCTGGAATAGACATCGCCATAATTTTCCCTCTGCGAATGTTAGGGTAATCTAAAACCCACAGTGGCCATGCTTTCCCTGCCGAGGTCTCTCAGCTGAAATACTGCCCTAATAAAATAGTCATATAGCGTAGAAGTGAAAATTTCCACAGGCTTAAAATGAAGTCTAGCAGGTTACCTACACACTGGTGTTAGGCAGAACTGAACAGTGTCACCAGCAACAGACTGCATTAAAGTGTAAAAAAAGTGTAAAGTGGTTATTTTTGTCATGCATGAACATACAACACAACACCACACAGTGTGAAACTATTTTCTGCATTCAACCCATTCACTCAAGTGAAGCAGTGGGCAGCCGACAACGCAGCACCTGCGAAGCAGTGTTTGGGGGCGGTATCTGCCTCAAGGGGTTCTCAGTGGTGCCACCAACTGCACTGGGATTCGAACCCATGGCCTTCCGAATGCAGGGCCAAATTTCCTAACCACCCCACCAGGCCACCAGCTGCCCCAATAAGTGAAATAAATGAACTGTTAAAATAAACAGTTAAACATGGCCCCAATTAGCATATTTTCTAGCTTCATTGCAATATGCCTATCCACGGTTTTAATTTTTCCTTCCTGATATAATTCATTGGAAATAATCTACACAAATAATTTTATTAGAATCTATTCAGGTGCAGTCAAATTGCTTAATGTACACTCATCACTTAAATGTTCTTAGATTAATTTTAGTTTGTGTGTTTGCCCACCAAGCAAAGTAAAATGGTGAAATGATTATGGCTGATGTAAAGATATTTGTTGATTTGTTGGTTAGTGTTCCTCTTCAGGCAAGTTGTACAATGATGTTGCATTGCAAGGTACTTTGGGGGGGAGTAATAGCATTCTTAGAGTGGAAATCCGACATTTTAACTAATTTCTGTGGGTGAAAGACATTTTTGCACATTTCTACTCACTTTAAAAAAGGTCATTGTGGAGCCATCCTCCACCACACCATATTCAATCTTGGTCTGCTTGGCCAAGTCATCAGCTGAATCAATGGGAGACTCCATTCTCTCCACAGTGAGGAAGGCAGCCAGGTTGGCTGTGTAGGAGGAGATGATGATGAGAGTGAAGAACCACCAGATACCTCCAACTATCCTGGTGGAAAGGGCTTTGGGCATGAGCTCAGATCCTAGCAGAAAAAGTAGAGAGAGTGGTCAGAGAAGGGCAGCTGTCAGGACTGGAGAGGCCTGGCCTGGTCTGAGCACGCTGCAGAGCAGAGTAGAGCTGCAGGGCAAGGAGAAGGCTGCCAAAGCACAGGAAAACCAAGGCCTGGAAAAAACAACCATGCTAACTGTGTACTAGATCTATTATGATCTTGGCTTGACATTAAAAGACATGACAGAGTTCATCTGTGTTTATCTAACACTGGATCTGAACTGCACTACATCTTAACAGTGAATAGCTATTTATTACTAAACACATACCAGGTTATAGAAATTTAGCATCTCCCGTGATTTTCATTAAATGTTCATGCAGGATAAGTGAGGATATGTCAAAGGAGGGTTGGGTTAAAGAATGGTCTAGCTATAGAGTAGGAGGGGTCAGAGAGAAATGAGGGAAGGGAAGTTAAAAGGTGGTTCTTCTCAAGCATTAGAAGCAACTGTAAGCTTTGATCTTGCACATTCAGTCTACTGCAGTAGGCAATGGACTGTGGGAAAGATATGCTTCTGACAAATCGGGAGAGAGCTTTGTCTGAGATTGAATCATGCCTTTGAAGACTGAGTCTGCTCTAACTTTCTCACAGTCTGCCTAGTGACCCGGTGCTCAAGCCCAGAGTTTGAACATGACAGCCAACTCCAGGTCCAGACCTCTGCCTAGACAGCTGTTGAAAAGGAAAGGAAAAGAACTTCACTCTCTTGTGCTATCAGACTAGTGCACAGTCAGACATGATTCAGTAAACCACTTCCAAAGGTGCCCTGCAGCCCACGCTACTCATTGGCAAAACGGCTCAGACAAACAAACACTCAGATGAAAAGAATGGACACCAGGGACACACAGTGAAACAATGACCCACAGGCCAGGGAAGAGGGGTTGAATCTGTCACATTTATTTTTCATCTTTACCCCCATTGGACCTCAGGGTCCGGTCTCATCCTGCCAGGTCTGACCTAATAAAACCTGGTTGGGGCTGACTGTCATGTACCCAAGGTAACGTCATGTCCAAACACCACATCCCACAGTTTTCTGGGGGCTGGCAAGCCACGGGCAGGGGAGCCTCTCTACAGTGTAGGGCTACTCGCTCAGAATGGACATGTCATAGAGACAGGCAAAGTGCAAAGCCTGCCCCTTGCTCTTCAGCCTGACGCCACATCTTTGGAACAATACCCAACAGACAAATCCCAAAACCCGCACACAGCAAGAGTAACACAGGAAATGTCCACCATAATCACAAGTCTCTCAAAGGCATCATGTGACACACCTCAGTGAGCTGTTGCCAAAACTATTGACATATACAAAACAATATTTCCAGTTTTCCAGTACTTATGGTTCAAATACTTTAAATGACAGTATCTCATAAAGAAACATCTGCAAATGTTCAGTCTTCAACAAACATTTTTGACAAGCACCATAATTATTGGACCATGTTGTAACCTAAATTTTTGTCCTTACAAAATCAACACATACCCATGCCACCTGCCTCACTGCATGCAATTGCATCTCAAACCCTTACTGTACTCCATTCCATAAGATAAATGCAGTGCAAGTCCACCCTTTAACCATGCTCATCGGCCAGCACATCCTGCTGGCCTGATAGACTTTTATGCTCCACAATGTTGCATTTTCTCAGTGATTACACATTCTTCTCTTCAATGCAACAGTAGTCATGCAGTTTATTTGTAGAAGAATGTTGACACAAAGTCATCCTCCCTTTTATTTTAGTTTAGGCTTTTTTTTTAGACTATTTCATCATATTTTCAACATCTCATTACATGACAGCAAGTAATGTAAAAGATGTGGCATCAGGCTTTAGTTGGAAGAAGCACAACTTCAGGCCGGGTCAGGTGAAAACATAGCACTGTGTCTGTCGCTTTACTATACCTCTGTCTGGCTGTTGCAAATTACGGGCGATTAGAGTGATTAGACTTACCTTTTCAGGGGCCTGACAAAAGGGAATAATGGGCGTCATGAAAGAAAAGCATGCATGAGTAGTTGCACCTAGCTCTTCTATTCACATTCACCAATCATCACAGCCATCCACTTCTTCTGACTCAAACAACCATCCGCTCGTACCTCGAAATAGCAACCAGTCCGCATCTAGCTACATGCACAGAGGCACCCATGCGGGGTTGTGGGCCTGATAAGAGCAAAAGTTGGACCCCCAGCAAAAGAGTGGGACATGTGCTAAAGGGTGGGCAGGCAGAGGCGTCTACCTTGCTGCATGAGAGCTCCAACTCCGAACCAGAAACTATTTAGCAGGGTGAAATTGTTTTCCACCACGTCCGAGTCGGGGTTGCACGGGTGGGGGTTATACCATTCGTAGGGACTAAACCTGTGGTGATCAACACAGAACACACATTTTTTAGTCAAAATAAACAAGTAAAGTAAACAGGAAAAAAGAAAGGATGATCCACCTAAAAAGATATAAAGAAAGAGAGACAGATTAGCATCAACACTGGTTATTCACACAAGCATTCATTTAAAAAAGGCCTCTAAATGACTATCGCTATCAGTCTGCTCAGTGTTTTGATGGTTTAAATGTTAGACATATGACAGGTAAATTAATCGAAGGTTAGGGCCATTTATTTGAATCAGGCAGTCCCATGCTGCATAACCCCTAATTCAATATGAAAATACTGATACAAGCAGCCCATTCACTCTGACCATAATCCTTTCCTCTCCATTCCCCCAGAGAACCGTGCATGTTGACACATTCACATCAAAGGCAATTGGCACTGTAATTTAATCGATGCAATCTGAATCACTCCATCCACAGAAAAATCTAATAATCCAGATAATCTTACAAGCTTATTAAAGTGTGGCAGATCAAACGAGTCTGTTCCATCATCTTAGCACTCCATTCCCTTTCTCCCCCCGTACTTCTCTCCAGAAAAAAAAAAGATTTCCCATTTATTCATGTTAAACAAAAGTGACATTGCATTAGTAAAGGTTGATTGGGCCACAATTAAGCATCATGACCTGATTTGGTTTGTGCTGGAGTGGTAGAAATGCATAGAATCTTGAATCTGAGAGCAAGACGAGTAAGTAATCAAATGCTCAAGAGCACATTGACTGCTGTGTCTTTTTTTTTCTTCAAGGGGGGAGGTAGAGGGAAGCAGAAGCATAAATATTTATCCATTGATAACATAAGAAGTAAATACCACTAAAGAAATTCTATGTAGCAGTCCTTGGAGGGGCAGACTTGCTCAAGGCCACTGGGACAGCTGTAGTTTATCTAACTAAACATTACTGCTGCTGCTGCTGCATGCCTTTAAACTATACTAGCAGTGGTTACTAGCCAATAAAAACAGATTGGCACGAGTCCTTTTTTTCTCTTCTCTCTGCTTGCTACATGACCATCATTTGTGAATTGCTCAAGGACCCCTCCTCCTTCCTTTTTTGTGCTTAAAAGAATCCTTGAGCTTAAATCAACCTGCCCGCACAATCAATTTGCAGGAGATTTGCTTGCTTGTCAATTTGCGATGCTGAATTGAGTTCATGCGTGGTGCGACCTTGCCAAGATGTATGGGCCTGCTGGCCTGGCCCAGACCCCTTGCAAGAAGGTTTCGCGCCATGTTTCCCCTCTTCGATCATGCACCGAAAAGCCAATTACCACACGCCAAGAGCGCGGATGAGCGAGGCTGTCGTGTGCACACGGCTAGAGCACGCCAGTGGAGTGAAGCGCAGCACATGGAGAATACCAATGCAGGTTGCGACGGGGGTAGAGGGAGAGCTGCGGCCTAACCTGACTAAGAAAGGGAAGCGCTAGCCTCCCATTTAGCTGTCGGTCTGATCCAATTACACTGACCTTCTGTTATCTCAGGTCATCTTAACCGCCGAGGGGAATAAAAAGAAAAAAAAACTTTGCGCAAGGTCAGTGTTGACAGATAAGCCGAGGAGAGACACTCACGCGGCTGGGCGGCGACAATGCCCACCGTTTTTATCTGCTTACGAGAATCGGGGGTCATTCTGCTGAAAACGTGACTGATGACATATCTGATTATGACCATGTCAGGCCAGAGAAGAGTGATACGAGGCTCTGGCACTGGAAACTACGTGAGAACATCACTGCAAAGGCAATTCAAGGGGGAGAATTCACTCTTCCTCTACTCAAGAAAGCATCAGTAATCAATGTGGCCGGCGTAGCTTTCACACACTGACGGCTCGTTTTGCATAGGCCCTCTGGTAGCTTATTGGGCTTTCATCTGAACAAGGATTTAAGAAGGGTTGTCGTTTGAACACTGGTGATTTAACTTACCTTTTCAAATGCCAGAACTCAGTCACTGTCTATCTTTAGAGTATGCAATAAATCCCAATTGTTCTAAACACTTTTGCTAACACATTTTCAAAGTGTCACAGTGTAAAGTTGGTGTTATCCTGTTTGAGAACAAATTGGCCCTGAACGTCAAACAAATACCTCATTATTATTTCAAGAAATAAGACAGAGAGAGAGAGATACAGACCTGAATCTGAATAAAGGGATTCTTTATGAATATTTATTCAAAAAGTCAGAGAGGAATCTAGGTGACCTGCTTTGACAACATAAACTACTTCACTGCATGCCGGAAAAGTCATTAGCTTTAGCGTATGCGCTGCACAGTGCACAATATATCAAATCAAGAGCCTGTTTGGACTCGAGAGCTTTCACAAACAACAGGTAGAGCTCACTTTCGCTATGGACCTTGACTCCTCTTCCAATTTCATTTGTTGCCCTCTATTTAGAATCCCCACCCACGCTTGCTGTGGAGGTCTGTTAAATCCCCTTTACTGCAGTCCATTTTATAGCATATTCCACCTGGACATGAAGGAGATCTGATAAAGGCCTGCAGCGGCTCGAGTCAGGACATTACTCTTCCAGCCAAGCACTCACGCTTTTGTTTCTTATGCCCAACTTGTTCACTCTGCAGCAACCATAATAGCACATTTAAACGAGCTGAGAAAATACTCAGATGGAAACTGTTTTGCATGCAAGACTCTTTGTGCGATGTCGAGTCAACAGCTTGGGCCAGATTCACTGCATCCAACTGAGTAGCTCTTACCCTGACTGCATTATTCAATATGGCAGTGAGCTTGCCTTTGATAAGACTGTGGTGTCACCATGCGCAGTCTGGTAAGAAGGAGTGTAAAGTGAGGAGTGTGATTGAGCTCCAGGAATGTGCTGCGTTTGAACTCGGTGCATATTGCCTTTGGTTCTCATTCAGAGCCTTAACCTAATATTTCTTTGGGGTATAGGGACATGCCAAATTGTCCAAACACACTGAGAGAGGGGTCTAGACTACAGGGAAAGAGGAACAGTAGAAGGAAAATTTGTGAGGAGAGGAAAACAACAACAACAACTGCAACAACAAAAACAACTGGTGATATGCAAAAAGGATTCTGTTGAGTAGGTAAATATTTGATTTTCATATAGCACCCAGAAGGAAACATTCTAAATACTGCATAGGGAACACAAAGCCTTAGAAAAGCCTCCACCAGCCCCCATTATGTCACCCTGTGATTTCTCTCGCTCTCTCTCACTCACACCTACATAAAGTTCATTCACACAAAAGCAGTAGTACATGCACACATAAATAAATGTGTACACACAGACACATATACAGTAAATCCACATTCTGTGCGGCTGTTTACTCATGTTAGGGCTTTGAGGGGACTACTGAAGTTTGTGCTGTTATAGGAACATGCTACTAATAAATGTGCCTAAGCTTAGTGTTAGTGTTTTTCTGTGAGAACTGCAAAGTAAAGCAAACATCTTAAAAGTAGTTTTCCACTTACCCAGCATAAATTAAAATCAGTTATGGTGATGGGTGCATATTCTGAACCAACTTAGATGACAGTTGCAGCTTGTTATTCTCTTATGTGATCATATCGCCAGTAACATTTATAAAACACAAGTGCATTAACCATAAAACTCTTGGGGTAACAGAGCATGGCTGAGCTGCCTCAAAAGTTTTAGAGTTAACTCAAGGTCTTTTCTTTTGACTTTTCTCCACCATTCTTCAAAAAGAAGACCATAGCAAATACCACTGTTTTTTTCACATATTATATACACATTTATACTCTCTTTCATCTTTCATAGGTACTTGTTACTGTACTTTAGCTTTTCATGAACTTGAAACAGAACTTGAAACAGTTATTCCCAGTATATTGAGGTGAAAACAATTCCAAATGATTACACATTTAAGACATGGTATACAAAGAGGAAACAGTATTTTTGCTGACATTTATGAATATGTCTAGTGCTCGGAGCTGAGACTGTGCATGCTCTTCAGTGCCAAGGACAGCATAAAGCACAAAGAGCACATATGACACCAACACTGTTAATTTTACCTATTACATTCCATTAAGTGAAATACTGAAATCTTTGAATTATGCAGAACTCACTACACACATCCGGCAGGAGCTATTCATGGCCATAAAATGAAATGCTGTTCCAATAGAAGGTGGGTGTTTGGGAACGAGCTGTCTCATATTATGGCTCAGTTTAAGGAAGAGGGGTCTCTGTGTAGTGATAACCTGGATTAAGAACTGCTGTTAAAGAAGCTCTTGGGTCACATCAGCATCAGCAGTGCATCCCTCTCACAGCCAAAGCCATGTCTGCTCACTGAAGCATTATTGATCACTTGTCCTTTAGATCTTAAGATTTTGCCTTTCCAATTCGGTTGTACAAATATTTCCAGTGGGATTAGAGCACAGAAACATAAGTGGAGATTATCGACTTGAAATATGTGTGCATTTCAGTATTCACGGGAAACATGGCCAAGGACATTTGAAGCAGGGTGTGGAAAAGTCCAAAGAGAAAAGCGAATACAAACTGGAGACACTTGGGACGACGAGGGATGAGGGGGAGGTTGCCGTTCACACCAAGAAATGCCAAAACACTCTCACTCACACCTACACTCACGTATTCCCATTCTCTCTGTGCCTCTCAAACTCATGCACACTGCCTCGAAACGGCTGATTTCACATCTTTGCTTGTGTGATTTGTGCTTCGGAGCTTTGGCTGCCGAACAGTAGAGGCAGCAGGCTTGTCAGCATGAAAAGGAAGAGAAAGCAGTGGAATCACTTAACATCCTCCACCGCCCTGGCCGAAAAGGACTCGTCTTGCTTTCTGTTTCTCTGGACTGGGTCAGAGGACTAATCTCTCCTATTCACATTAGAGGGATTCTTCCCTTTGCCACTCTAACAGAGGAGGATACTCCCTGAAGACTTTGTCTATTCTTGTAGTCCGTTTTAGTGTGAACATTTTGAATGTCACTTTAGCATTTGGGTACTTCTTTCCACTTAAAGCTAAATTGAAAATAAACAGTTTAAGTCTTAAGCCTACAGTAACACTAGATAAGGGATCAAGGGAAGTTTAGGCATTTAGCCATTGATTAGACTGTTAATGGAATGGGTTAAAGATGTGGGGTTATGTCTGCATGTGTAGCTGAGACTGACAGAACTAGCATGTTACCTGGCTATGACAAACAGCACACAACTGACACCCAAGTAAGCCAGCAGAATATACATCCAGATGTCAGGGGAGAGAGGGTTGAGGAAGGAGAACACCCCCGGGTTGGTGCCGTTGGGCTTGCGGTACAGAATACTTATCCCCAGCGTCATGAAGGGCTTGGAGAAGTCGATGACCTTCTCCCGCACGTAGGTGATGGCCAGCGGAGCCACTGCAAGATCAGCTTTCTGTCAATAGAAAAGGCACGAGGAAGAAGAGTGATGGGCAGTTTGTCAGGGGTAGCAGAAGCATTTAAAGGCAATCAAATTAAGAAAACAGGACCTTAACACACCAAAGACTGTCTCACAGCACTTAGGTCTAAATTTAAAACCTCCCCTCCCCCACTTCCCCTCCCTATTCTTTCCCTTCTAGAGTGTGATTTAGCTGCTACTTGCTCAGCAGTTAGTAAAGGAGTTAATGGTGTGGGTTTTCTCAGAGTGGTTAAGAATTAGATTCTCCCATGTTTCGACTTTGGCATTCAACACCCTCTATGGATTGAACTTCACATTATTTGGGTGAATAATACAGAGCTGAGATCATTGCAATTTCATACAAAAGAAAGTGATGATGGGTTCCACTAGTGGAGCAGATATGAATATACTGACTGAATATCAGACTGCTGCTACATGCTCAAAGCATCTAAAACTGTATGTATCTGATGTACAATTTACTGTAAAAAGGTTTTAATTTCCTTTGTTTTTAGAACACTTTAACATCATGTGTAAACACTGTTAACGTTTCTAAACACACCACACCCCAGGTAATATGGTCTATGATTTGGAAGTTAACCTGTAAAAACAGACCAATTTGAATTTACCACTTCTGAGATATCATGAGGACCAGCACATTTGCATACATATCTATTCAGTGTACAGCAGTTTAGCTCTACCCATCATAATCGAAGTTATACGAGCCATTTTATTCTGAACTGCTTTCTGAAAGAGGCACAATACTAGACAATCAATCGGAACAAAGCTCATTTCCACACATCAGTCATAAAGACAACAAAAACAGTCTGTTTAATTCTAAAGGATAAATAGAGCTTTGGAAACATTATGCACAAATAATTAAGACAGAGTTTGGTGCACAAAACCACATACAATATGTGTCTGTATTACAACGAAATAGAAAAATGTAGAATAAGGGCTCTCTAACTAAAAAGTCAACTTAAATTTTTGCATTTTGTCCACAGATCAACAGTGAGTGTAAACAACGTTTTATTAAAATAAAAACCAAACTTTACCTAAACCTTCAACTATTACCCCTTCCTTAAATAAAATAACATCAAGTTAAACCACTGTGAATATTTCAGCAGATTTCAGCAGTCTAATACTGGCAGTAGTTGGAACTAACCCAGTAGAACTGATGCACTGCTCTTGATCTTTCTGTCCTTTTATAAATTTAGTTTACATGTACAATGTTTAAAAAAAAAGATGATGAAAGTCTAAGCCTTGAATTCCAAGTCTGACACGGAGGGTTATTGCATTTTCAACCATTCTCTGCCTGTTAATGTGAGACACCCACTGCAAGGTCAGTTTGATCATTCCTCAAAGAAATATCCTTTTTGACCCAGCGAGGCTGCCATACATCACACTAAATTGAATGAGCTTCGGCTGCCTAAATCACAAGCCCAGCTCAGTCGGCTCTGTTCCTCAGTGTGACATTTAATATTCATGTCATTCCATTTACTATTTAGATCATTATATTTTTAGCCAAAATAAAGCCTTGCAGCTGGAATTATTAGATTGTCTGTAATTATTCTCGGAGGGGGTAAATTAATGCGGAGTGTGAGCAGGTGCTGTCTTGCTACCTCATTTTTTCATTTTTTTTTTCTGCTCAGTCCTTTGACAGGATATTTTTATCTCCTTCACTTCAATGCATTCTTTGCTCCTCTGCAAACTGCAGACTCCAGACTGCTCTGAAAGCTTGTCCGAGCCAATTAGAATCTGTCCTGTACTCATCTGGGGAACGGAAGCACACAGGCAGAGCGACTGCAGCGGCCCTGTACACATCTCGCCAGGCCCCATGCTCCTTTGAGTCTAATCGCATGGATTGTTTTTCGCACCACACAATCAATTCATGATCAGTAGTGGGGGTGTCAAAAAGACATGTCTGAAATGTTGTGGGAACAGCATACGTGGCTGGTGTTCACCAATAATGGGGTCATCTATCGAATATTGGGTGTGTTATTTTTCTAGCGGTGTGCAGCTCATTTTTATCTGGGTCTTATTTTGTCTAGCCTAACAAGGCTCTCAAGGCCAGTGTCTGTTTGTGTTTGAGAGAGTGTGTAAGAATCTCCATGGGGAGAGAATGATGCTAGAATGCTCACTCTGTATTCTGTCATTCTGTTTGCATTATGAGAGTACTGGACTTTCTCACATTACTACATCCTTACACGTGTACATAAACACATGCATATATTCAGATTTTATGAGGAATAGTTATTTAACCAGTTTCCCTAATTGAGAATAAACCATGAAAAAGTTAATGGATACATCACATAAACATCACAGCTAAAGAAGAGAATACTTGGTCATTTTTAAACACCGGGGTCTATTTCCTCCTCCTGCTTGTTCTCAGATAGTGAAACAACAAAACTAAAGACTGTAATGAAGTGTTACTGAAAAGTGTTTAAAATCTTTTGGATTTAATGTATTGTTTAAAACACAAAGACTCTGTAAAAAGGAGTCTATGCAGTTTATGCAAAAACAGTCATAAGCATAAGTTTGAATACTCCCAGCCAAATGAGTTTTGTTGATTTAAGTAAACATCACCTACATGGAATACCATGGATATAAAATCTGTGCTCGCCTGTGTTAAAATGCCAGGTTTTTGTGCTGTAGCTGAGACCAATTACTATTATTTTAATAGTGTTCCCATTTTTAATGTGACCTGTAACCCATACAATTCAATTGAACAACAAACGAATATATTTAAAAAAAACATACAATAAGCTGACTGCATAAGTGTGCACACACTTTGTTGAAGCCCCCTTTGATTTAATTACAGCATTCAGTCTTTTTGGGTAGGAGTCTATCAGCATGGCACAACCATGTTTCCTCGCAGAAGCATTCCAAATCTGTCAGATTGCGACGGCATCTCTTGTGCACAGTCCTCTACAGGTCACCCCACAGATTTTGTATTGGATTTAGGTCTGGGTTCTGGTGAAACTCCTCTTCATCTTCAGCTTTCTAGCAGATGCCTGAATATTTTGGGCCAAAAGTGACTGGTATTTAGAGCTGTTCATAATTCCTTCAACCTTGACCAAAGCCCCAGGTCCAGCTGAAGAAAAGCATCCCCGAAGCGTGACACTGCCACCACCATGCTTCACAGAGGTTACAGTGTTCTTTGGGTGATGTGAAGTGGGTTTTTTTGCGCCAAACATACCTTTTGGAATTATGGACAAACTTTGATCTCATCTGACCATAACACATTTTCCAACATGGCTTTTGGAGACTTGATATATTTCTTTGCAAATTTTAACCGGACCTAGATGGGGTCCTTTTTTGTAAGAAAAGGCTTTCTGGAGAATGCAGAAGATTGTTGTCACATGTAGTACACTACCAGTACCAGTACTTGCTGTAGCTCTTTTGCAACTGAGTGAATGTCAGGGAAATCGTACTTGGACAGCTGAACTTAATTTGCGGTTAGTCAGAGTCACTTGAATGGATGTCAGGTGTTTACCCAAGAAGACTGAATGCTATAATTAAATCAAAAGGGGCTTCAACAAAATTTGCAACATGCTAACGTCCTGCTTGGACAGGAGCACAGTTCTGATGGGAAAAACTCTGACTGGAACAACACTAACACTAACTGCTAACTGAACAGACCAACTGAACCTTACGGAACTATCAGTGAGCTCCAAAACTCATACCCAAATAGACTGTTTATTGCCATCTGAGATTTCAACCAAATATCAAGTTTTCCCTTAATTACCAGACTTTGTGACAAATGGGGTGAGACAAACACTACTGCTGTGTACCTTAATAAGCCCCACCCTGACCTCGGCTACTCAGACCTCATCTCTATTTTGCTGATCCCAGTGTACAGAGCAGTGTACAAATCAGACAATGACCTCCCCTTTGGTATCCATCTCTGTTCAGTACACACTGACTAGAGCTTGTTTAGGGGGCCTACAATCTATGGCAGCTCAACAAGGCTGTAGGAGTACATGGCATTGAAGACGTTACTATCTCCAAGACTCACACCCCAACCAGAAGTGGTGGTTGAATGCGGGGGTGCAGACACTGCCTTCAGGTCTTGCAATAAAGCTGCCTTGGAACAGAAAGGGCCAACCTGTCCAGGGCCATCAGAGCAACAATGTGTACAAACGCTTAGACCACTTTCAGGAAACAAGGGACTTGGAGTGCATGTGGCAGGGCATCCTGGCCATCACCTACTACAGGGCATGTCCACCTGCTTTTGACAGGGAGGTCTCCCAGATGTGCTGAATCACTTCTATGGTTTGAAGAGTAAAATGACCACACTATACCCCAATGACCAGGTTCTCTGTCTGAGCATTGCTGATGTGAAGAAAACTGCTCAGAGTCAACTCACAAAATCTGCTGGATCAGACAACATTTCTGGCCATGTGCTCAGGGGATTTGGAGAACACCTGGCAGATGTTCTCATAGACATCTACAATATGTCTCTGAGCACTACTATTGTTCCAGTATGCTTAAAAAGCTACCACTATCATCCCAAAACCAAAGAGGTCAACTGTGTCCTGTCTTAATGACCGTCATCCCATTGCATTTACATTTACATTTACCCCATTGCACTCACAATCATCGTCATGAAGTGCATCGAGAGGCATATAAAATCACAGATGCCCCCCTCAATAGACCCCTTGCAGTTTGCGTATTATCCCAGTAGCTCAACAGTTCAGCATTTAACACCATCATTTCTCAGCATCTGATTGGGAATTTGAGACTGCTGGGCATAAGCCCCTCCCTCTGCAATTGGATCCTGGACTTCTTGACTGGGAGCCCTCAGTTAGTCACTATCAGGACCTCCAGCACCACTATAGAGACACTCCTCTGCTTTTCATGCTCATGACCAATGACTGTGCGCCAATGCACAGCTCAAATCAAATCATTAAGTTAGCTGGTGACAAGACTGTGGTGGGTTTGATCTGTGGGAATGATGAGGCAACACAGAACTGAGATGCAATGGCTAACAGACTATTGCAGAACAAACAACAGACAAACCAAACTCCAAACTCCATGGTGCACTATGGTGTTCACATCATGGAAAGCCTCACGTAGACCCTCAACACCGGCTCCATTACCAAGAAGGCCCAGCACCATCTCTACATCCTGCTGAGACTGAAGAGTGGGCACCCCGCTTCAATTCTTATCGCATTCCACAGAGGGACCATAGAGACTATCCTGTGTAGTTGCATCACAGTGTGGTCAAGAAACTGTGTTTCGGATTGCAAGACCATACAAATGATAATGAGGACAGCTGAGAAGATAGGACTGAATAACCCCAGAAGTATACAGACCTCCGCAAACAGAACGGGCAACAGTTTCCCCCTTCAGGCCATCAGACTCCTCAATCAGAACTGAATCATAAACTGTATCCACAAACACATTGCTGAACTGATCTCCACAATGCATACAGAGACTGAACTGTTCTGCTTGAAACAAACAAACTCACTCCCCCTTTATTTATTGTATACTACACACTCTCTGTCCTGATATTATTTGTACAGTAATTATTTATTTTTATATCCCCTTATATTTGCATTTTGCATACATTTTTGTCTGCTATAATATATTATCGGTTATAATACTGAGTTCATTCAAGCTCCTTTTGTGGACTTGTCTTGTCCTGCTGTTTTGTTGCTCTTTCTCTTGTTCTCTTTGCACTTTATGTATTTTTTACGGCCTGTACTTATGTAGTCTTGTGGTGTTCTGTTTTCATTCCTGTGTTACATCATGTTCCAGGAGGAACATTTCACTGTGTCCTGAGTGTATAACTGAAATAACACTAAACCTATTTGACTTGACTCTTTAACTTCCCTATTCTTTATTTGATACAGTATGTGTACTTGTCTGGCCAATTTAGTAAGTTACTTGTCACTCATGTGTACATGCATCAAGACCCTCATATATCTAACACACTTAGCAAAATAACATACTTCTGATTCTGATTTACACAGTCTGGACCATTTTGATGGCTTTTACATTGACAGTAACATTGCAGTGCACAAAGGTCTTTGTCCTCAAACCTGTGAGCATTTCTACACTACAATTTTGTAGCAAAGAAAAAGCAGGAGCCAACCTAGCTATTACACACAGTTCTAGCAGTCTACAGATGTGAAAGATCAATATGTGACTACTGTGTATTGAACGGAGGACAGGACTCACATGGTCCATCAGCTCACGGACCAGACCGTTCCACTGGCCCGTGCTTTCCTCCTGTGAGCCGTACTTCCCGTCCTCCACCAGCCGCACCTCATAGACGAAGCCCAGGATGCTGGCCAGCTCACGCAGCAGGTCGATGCAGTAGCCCTCGAAGCGATCGTTACCGTGCAGAGGCTTGTCCGACTTCTTGAACATCACGTAGGGCTCCTCCTGCAGAGGTACACACAACTCTGAGCTCACATTCCACTGCCAGAGCCAGTATCTGAGAAAGGGGAGGCTGATATGTGTCTGATAGGGCTTTGAGGCCCACTTGCGTGGGCTTACATCGGCACAGAGGGGGTGCGAAGCCCCACTGCTACTAAGAGGATTGAGACACAAACATACACATTAACACACACTCATTCTCACACAGACACACACACACACACACACACACACACACACAGACTGTCTCTGTAGCAGACAGAGCGAGAGGGGAGTGATGCGTGGCCGTAATAAGAGATAATCCGCCCTATCTCCTGCTCTGTGCTCTTCACAGCTAGGGCCGAGTGCCACGGCTTTGGACCACTCGCTCCGTCCACTGCCAACAGATGCTTCCAAAATAAGATAAGATGTGCTGATACTGGCTGAGTGGCACAGGATACAGATGACTTGCTTTGTTAGAAACCAACAGCTGGGCAGCTTACTGATGTACACATGCTCTCTCTCTCTTTCTCTGTCTGTCAGTCTATTGAACATTAAACATATTTGCAAGCAATGATAAATAAATAAAAAGAAAGGTTAGTAAGCATGTAAAATACCTAAATTCTTCACATTTATACAAGGGAAAATAAGGTTGAAAGTAAACAAACACTGAAATAAACAAACAACACCCCACAATTTTGTACTATAAGTTCAAAATAAATAAGTAATGATAAGTAAGTAAGTAAGTAAGTAAGTAAGTAAGTAAGTAAGTAGGTTAGGAAACAAAAATAAATAAAGTCCTAAATAAATAATGGGTATACCGCATTTAATTTCAGGTCACGTTCCTCTCTAACATTATCTGTTGTGAGCTCTGAATAAGAGGGCTGGATGAGTCACACTGCTTTGGGTTGTGCTAGGCATTTCTCAGTGAGAGTGCAAGCATTTAGTTTACACTATCAGCGGCCCGTGCAAAGAACTGCTTCTCCACCAGTGAGACGCTCCGGGGATGTGTGTCGTGCCAGTGGAACACATCCAAAGAGAGATAAGCATTCATCCGCCCCCACCCCACCCACCTCCTGCATATTCACAGCTGAAATCGACCAATGAGAAGCAGCCGCTTCAAAGAATTACAGCTTGGATGTATTTCATATACAAACATTTCTCTTTAGCTCCCTACTCACGCTCAAAGGATAGTATTGTTCTCTGACACTGTCATTTTACCAGATCATTGTAAAATACAACAACAAAAAAATTGTCTGACTAGAGTTTTCCAATGCTTCGAAACACAAGTCGCTTTTTTTCCACGCCTTCCTTTCAAACACACATTCATGAAAAGGATGTTTTTTATATTTTATGACATACAGTAGTGCAGAGAACATCAAAACTGCCTTTCAAATCAAAATTCTGTCCTCATTTTACTTGTTGCTGGATCTTTTTGGACCAACCAAGTTTAATGGCCTATGTGTCATCTGACCCAGCTAAATGGAGAACAGACGAGGAGATATAGTACACAAACTATTAATTAAGTGAGTGACTACTTAAATTTGTCCTTTAGTAGCAATTGCAAGGTTGGACAAGCTTTACAAAAGGCCCTTCAGTCTTAACAGATTTCTGTGAAAATGCCTTGATTTCAAAACAAAACCTGTAAACATCTATTTAAACTGATATTTTGTATAGACTGCACATTTAGGATACATGAGGTGTAGTTTCTTTTCCATTTGCGCTGAAGCTGGAGTTATATGATGTCTACGAACAAAATCATGTCCAACAAATCCAAACTGTGCCAGGGCTGGAGGTCCAGAGGGAAACCCATTGGCATGCTTCCAGCTCTGTGCTAATGGTGACATCAATCCTTCATGGTTCAGTTGTGCATTCATATAGTCAGCAAAACTGGGGGTTAGCATTCCCTTTAAAAACATGAAGACACTCAGCAGTGCTGTATGACTCAAAGGTCTCTGCAGCATGAGCTCACACATGGGAGACATGTGCATCCATGTGCATGTTATTTTGCTATGTAGAGTATCTGGGGATACTTCCAGTATATTAATTCAACAGTAATGTAACTTCTTGATTTCATTGTTCTTTGTGTATAATTGTAAGTTAATTTACAAAATAAACTACAGCATTTTAGTCAATAATTACCATTATCATCTGTAATACATGACATAAGCAAAGATGCCAATCTCAGCTTGCTTCTTTTCTAAAACACCTTCAGCTATATTTGCTGATATGCTGAGTTTAATAAGTCTGAGTCAAAAATAGCATATATACAGTATATGTGTGTGTTTGTGTGTTTAATGTTATAGTTGTAACATGTCACATTAAAAAACAGGTTTTCCATGTTATATTTCATCATTAATATTTGGTTTCATTTTATAGTTCTACTACAGGCTCATTCAGTTTATTTGGGCCTAAGTGGCAAAAGGCAGTTCTACCACCGTGTGCTATCACAGATGAGTTTCTGAGACTTATTAAAAAAAAACTAGACCCTTTAAAGGGTGGTTCTCTAAGGGACTGGAGAGACAGACCACCTGGGTGCTTTTAAGGTGCAGTCTGAACTGCTTTTTGTTTATGAATGCTTGCTTTCTTGTGCCTAAGGCACCCTGTCTTTAATATAGCTGCAGATATGGTTTTTGTTGTCCTAGAGCATCCCATCATATAACCCCACTGTGTGCTGCCTGTTAGCAAGCTCTGTTTGCACATGTGTATATTGCCATGGTAACACAGCTGCAGTCGAGAGTGTCTCTCCCAGCACTTCGCGAGACACACAGCAGCAATAACTCACTATCGTCAAAGGTTTTTTAAACACACACAGCATATTATGACTCATCTCTAGAGCTGAATAGCGGGCTCACCCTGAGTCTAGATGCTGCTTTTGTCCATCTCACTATTGATTGTCAATGCAAAGCAAAACTAGGTATAAGCCTTCTATTCATGATTTCTATTGCAGAGGTTGTAGGGAGTTAGATCCAGGCACACCTGTCAGTGCAACAGAAAGAGCAGTGGGGGAAACATTTTCATTCATGGCATTCAGGGCGGTGCATAGTGTTCAAATGTGGGGACACTTCACCATGCAGTTCAGGCACTGCTGAACAGCTACAGATTGTTTCTTGATTGCCTCCTGAATAACGTTCAGAGAGAATTTCAAACACATGAGAGGTCTCTAGTGAAATATACTTTTAAAACGTCTCTCTCCCTCCTATTTTTTTCCTTGTAAGTGTGTGTGTGCCGGTGTGTAGGCAGACTGCTGCAGTACTCACTAAGTGTCATGCTGCATATACTCAATATACTCAAGCAAGGCTTTGAACTATTTTAAACTGATTGAGAGAGAGAGAGAGAGAGAGAGAGAGAGAGAGAATGTATTTCAAATCATTCTAGATGGACCTTGAGAAATCTCATCAGACATGTCACTTCTGGATTTCAGATTCATGGTTTTATCCTTAGAACACCTTATACATGGCTGCAGAATCATTAATGCACCCAAACCATGTTCATCTGTCATTTCTCTAACCACATTCAACATGTATCTCTAACCACATCCACTCAACCTGCAACTGATCTTTGGTATTAGTTGTTACCGGTTTTGATCATTTATTCTTGTTGGAAGGTTCTCTTTTTACTACCTACATTTTTACTATTTTATGATGGTTTCTTTTGTCTTATTTTTACCATTCCTGTTTAGAGACACCTATTTAGAGACACCTATTGTAATTATTAGACTATTACCTATTATTATAGCCTATAAAACCACTTGGTAGATTTTAATGAAATCTGGCACACTAATAGAGAACAGTCCAGAAAATCCTGGCACCAAAGTTGCGGTCATCCTATTTATGGTACATTTTTGTTTATGATTTTTGAAGCATTTGTTCTAGGGCTGTGATCATTTTCCCCCTGAATTCTTGGGTCATCTTGATTCAAACGCACCCATTGTTTTAACGTCTGCCATTAAAAGTGAAAGTGAAAGTGACCATTTGTCATACGTGAACACACCACAGCACACAGTGTGAACAGCACGAAATACATCCTCTGCATTTAACCCATTCACCAAGTGAAGCAGGGGGCAGCTACGAACACGGCGCCCGGGGAGCAGTGCGTGGGGACGGTACCTTGTTCAGGGTACCTCAGCTGTGCCTAGCGGTCGTGGGAATCGAACCCAGACTTTCTGATCGCAGGGCAAATGCCCTAACCACTAGGCCACCAGCTGCCCCATTCTGGATTTACTGTCAATTTATTTAGTCTCAGATCATCACTAAATCACCAATACATTTGCTACATGTCATCTACAACCAACTTAATTAAAGAATGCTGATATTTTTGTTACTAACAAGTAGATATTCATACCATTGATATTCACATCAATTTAATTTAAATAAAACTACAACATAGAGTACTGTAAGGGAGCAGTAAACCAGCAGTGTAACATCTGTCCTCTTTTCTCTCCGTAAACTGGACCAAACAACATTCAGATTTGACTGGAACAGACTTTTGTATTAGCTGTGCTCTGTCAGCATTCACACAGTGCTTGCCGGCTCACTAAACGGAATGCTGTGTGTTTGTCAGCCCATTAGCTCCTTGTAACCTCTCACCTTCTGTCAACTGTGAAAGACGGTAATTATCATAAACAGCCACGAGGCCTATTAACACATAAAACCTGTTTATTACTAACAAGCACCACCTGAGTCGGCTGCACAATATCACTGGCTCATCTACACCGAAAAAAATGTAATCTGCTGATCGCTTGTTCATAGTCTGATCATCTTTTCAACTTGTATACACTGACACTGGACTGGTTTTTCTTTAGTACATGTACAAGTCATTAGATCTGTATTGCTTTAAGGTTTTAAGTTAGAGCAATAAAAAAAACCCCATGAAAATGTGCAAAAAGAAAGTTTGTGTCGACACCCATTCACTACTCTTTCTTTCTCAAGTCCCTGCAGACCTCAGGTAGATATTATTAGAGACTCCTAAGGATTTTGCTATTCCTACAGTTTTATGCTTAAGACATCAGATTTGGTATAAAGCTTTAGGCAACATTTCTTTTGTTAATTCAGTTATGCTCACTTCTGTGTTCATTCCGCCCCCACCCATTTGTCGTCTTTCAAGTCCCTCTAGGTATTGAGTCCAAATCTGAGTCATTTCAAACTATACAGAGACATTTTCTGGATAACTGATGATTATTTTTAGCACAGCTATGTGAAAGTTACTGTATCAACCTTACAGTGATTTTTAATTCACTGCAGTAATAAGCTCCAGAGACTAATCTTGGTTAAAATTATAGCATGAAATTCTGATGAGGTTCATTAAAACACTGAGCTCACAGTATTTATCTCATTAAACTGCACAGGCAGATTATCAGGTGAAGGGCAGGCAGAAAGAGCTTACCTGGGCTGGCAATGTAGACAGTGCAAAATGAGTCTTGTAGGGGCAAGAGGGTGTAGTATCTGACAAATGTACATGGTCATGTTAATGTCCTACAGAAACACTATTGCTTGCTAACATCTCAGAAGATGAAAAGCTACTGCATCTTTAATTAAAACGAACAGAGAGAAGAAATAAAGACCACTCAGTCAGACAAACTTAAATAAACCAATAAAGCATTCTGTACATGGCAGAGATGCAAAGTCATCCTCCTATTTCTATTCTCTAACAAATTACAAAATAGATTTTGTGTCTTACAAAGAACAAATGATACTGGTTCGTTTGAGTCATTTTTAAACATTTATTTTAGGTTCATTGATCACCAGCCCTGCTGTGTTCCTGCGTGTTGTTCAGCAATAGCCTCCAGCACTTAGAATTAACAAGAATGAGCCACTCGCCTCTGATTGCAGGGTCCTGTGTTGCTTAATAAGACTACGCGGAGGGATATTAATAAGAAAAATACACTAGAAAAGACACTAAATACAGCTTCATGACTCAAACAGCTCAGACTAATGTGGCTATTTTTTACAGTCGGTTCTTTTTTTTAATATCACAGTAAAGTTTTAAAGACAGACAGAGAGATAGAGAGATAATTAGAGAGAGAGAAAAAGAGATAGATAGATAGATAGACAAACAGAAAGACAGACAGACAGACAGACATTCTTGATCATACACTTCCTGCGAGTGTTCTTGATCATACAATTCCTGCGAGTGAAGCTCCAGCTTGTTTGCATTTGCTCTTGGCCCATTAAAAACACTTTCCACCGAGCAACTGCACAATAGAGGTTCCAGCAAACCTGAGCACATTAAAGTTTCATGCAAAGACTGGCTTTCATCACTTAGACCTGCACCCCCCTCTTTCCCTCCCATCTATCTTTCCCCCTCTCATTTGTGACACCTTTGATCCTCAGGCGCCTGTTGAAGAGGGTGAGGATTTGACTGCTCATATCGAGCGTGAAGGGTAAATAAGAAACAAAGTACAGAATTCTGTTTTAATTAATTGTTTCTCCTGCTTTGGACAAAGCACATTTATTGAGTACCTCCCACTGGGAAACTGGAATGACTGGAATAGGGTTAACATTGTCATGTGATGTTGTGAAGCTGGTGTTGCTCTTGAAACGCTCCTTTGTTTTCTCCACTCCTGCAGCACATACCTCCACAACCCCCTTAAAGAATATGCAACTAAAACGGACAAACTGAGCATAGTTTTAAAAAGGATATTCTGTACTCTTGCCTCATAATTCTCTTTCACCTTTAATTCTGGCTTCAGTTCTGGCATAGGGGCAGCACTGTAGGTGACCCTGATGATGGCTCCTGCTAGTATCTGTTTAGACTCCATACTAGGCTTGTTTCCATCAAGCCCTGAGTCACCACACCCCTTTGTAGGCAAGATTGTTTCCATTTTTCCTTGCTCCTATGAAAACTGACAAGGTCTCAAGCAGCCAGTGAAGACCAGAACGGCCTTGTGCTAACAGTCTGCAAGTGATGTAACAGGGCAGAAATTTCAAAAGCATGGATGTCTGCTAATAATTTCTTATTCAGAGAGAGGTTCTATCTACAAATTACTTGTATCACACCACCGAAAATGACTTCACTGATTAAGAATTGTAATAATGACTGGGTAAGGAGCAAGGTTGCATATATGATACATGTTCAGCAAAAACTCCCTTGCTGACATTATTGAAAGATGTAGCTGGTCTAAGAGCTGGATGTGCAATAAATGGTGAAGTAAATCAGGTATTTTGAACTTCAAGCTAGAGTAAGATATATGGCCTATTGCCTGCTTTCTGCCTTTTCATCTCTCTCTTTATCTGTCTCCCTCTCTCTTTATTTTTCTCTTTATCTCTGCTATGTCAGGTCTTAAAATATTAAAATATTACCCATATGCACAGTCACTGAACAACAGGATCTTGTGACAACAACTGCCTTCTGTTTAGCTAATATTGATATTTCACATTCTGACAGCTTGCTTTGGAATAATTGTTGAACTGCTTTGCTGTTCTGTTTTCTCTCTATGACTCATGCAGAGAGAGAATTTGTCGACTAAGTATGCATGATTATTGCATGATTTTGTGCACAGCTGCACAAGATGTCAGTTTATATACTACATGTTTAAACTGCATAAATGATTTGAAAGTAGACTTCATATGATAGAAATGATAATGAAGTAGGTCTATTTTCTGATCTCAAAGAAAAAATACAACTGACAACATTCTGATTCAGACCAGTCAGACCATCAAACCTAATGTTAAATACAATTAATAATCGGATGTAAAATGGCTAACACCAAGTATGGCAGCACCTCAACATAAGAAATAACTAGTGTGGAAACCGGAAGAAAGAAAACTGAATGAAAATCTCTCTGAACAAGTGAAAAGACATAGCACAAAGAAGACTATATTTACCAGTATAGTGGATACGAAGAGTGTTCTGTTGGTGAGTGAGTCTGTGACATTTGCTGCCTTTCCTTTCTGGTTTTCTGTCATGTTCAGACCGCTTACAGGATCCCATGTGCCAATCTGCAGAGAAAATGTGGTGACCTTGATGAGTGTATTCACAAGAAACATATAGCACATTCCAGGGTTTCCGCTTGTATACCAAAAGTGGTCATTTTTATTTACTACACATGTTAATTTCATTTGTTGACCGGGAGTGAGAGAGCAGTTTTGGTTGTTGACCATGGGGGGAGGATTTTATTTGTCTACGTGTTCAACTCGTTAGTAGATGTAGTATTCATTTTTGGGCAGGTGGGTTATAGGAAAATACATCTCAGAGAAAAAAGAGACCACTGCAAAAATGTTCAGTTTCTCAGGTTTTATCTTTTGTAGGTGCAAGTATTGAACTTAACAGCTTTGCCTTAGTTTTTAAGAACTGCTGACAATATTTCTCCTAATTTCCAAATAAAAATATTGTTCTTTAAAGCATTATTTTACAGGAAATGACAATATATCAAAATAAGAGAAATGCAGTGTTTGCAGAATTTGAATAATTCAAAGAAAATAAATCTCTTGTTCATGTCGCATACGGGATGTACCAGTCTGGGATTGAGCCGCAGGTGCAGATTTCCATTTTTTTACATTTATTTTCCAAAAGACCAAACACAAGAAAAGGCTCAATGGCCAAAACACTAACAGAAACCAAAAGCAAAGAACAGGTACACACCAAGGGGATTGTGAGGGAGAACTGACCACCAAAACAAGAACTCATGAATGTTTAATACTTAATGTACACAGTCCAAAAACAAATTAAAACCTACTAGTACTTATTGCTAAATCCAGCCGGGGAACACCCACAGCTGTGTCATAATGAGAGTCCTGCATGGCAGCCTCTAGTGGCCGCTGACTGTGACGTCACAGTTCACTCTTTAAAAATGGTAAGAATTATCTTTGATGCACTTCCAACTGGTCACATTGCTAGACAAGAGTGTTGATTACAGCAGTGTTTTTATATAATTTTCCTCATTAAATAAGATATGATTTAGGTGATCTCCTGAGGTGACACTGGCATGGAATGGTTGTCATACTCACAGAGATGCTGATTTAAAAATAAATTGCAGTGGTCTCTTATTTTTTTCGGGAGCTGTATCAAAATGGCAAACTCAGTAGGAAAAAATGCTACGATATGAGAGAAGCTCTGTGTAGAAGCACCTTCATCAGCATACTACTGTATGCAGAAGTACCCTTATCAATGGCTAGTCGTTTGTGGATGAGAGGGCTAACCTATCAATACATAATAGCTAATAACAACTGTCTATAGGCTAATATCAACTGTCTATAACTCACACACAAAAAAATGATAGCATTTGACCTTTCTTAACTATAGGAACGAAACAATGAAATGAGCCGTCTAGCTAACTACTGATAATATTTGGTTAAATGTTAATTAGCATAGCTTTAATAAGCAAACAGTGCAATTTCACAGTGCAATGAAACAGTTAAATTACCACATAAACAGGACGTGACAAATCATTACAATGCCACTCCTTACTTGAATGTGTGTTACAAGCAGTTATTAGATTCAAATTTCCATGTTATTGGCTCTTAATGTTCATGTACAGCTACGACTTCACCACAGTAGCTTGTTGCTAGCTAATGCAGCTATTTTAACAAAGCAAATTAAAAGTTTCTGCATTAAACACACAATTTGGCTTTATGTTCATATTTGTATGTATGCAGGCTTTGAGCAGTCAGTCAAACCTGGTCCTACTTGTACTGATTGGGAGGAGGTGACATCACATAATTAAATAATGAGTCCAAACGGAGAACAAATGCAGTGGGCATTTCATTACATATTATTTGTCATAGCACATTTAACAGGGAATTGCAAATAGCTTTGAGAATCAACAGCTTTTTTGTAGATCCAAACTGATTAGCTACTAGTCGTTTGATAACAGCAATTAAATTGATGTTGATGTTAATTATAACCTTAACTTTTTTTTCTTTAAAGAAAGGGAGGGCTGTGTATACTAGCTGTCCCTGCAAATTACACAAGTTGGTGTTTTTCTAAGAGAATTGCCTTTCTTTCCATGGCAGGTTTTGCTTTGCATACCAGTTTCTGACCATATTTTCTCAGTGGTTTTCTTTCCAAATACTGTCTTTCTTCTTAATGTCTGTTAAGTCGATAGATACTTTGGAAAGTGAAAATTGCAAACAGGAAGTGTTCAAATATATATATGTTGCTTTATAAGGGTCAGTTTTTGATCCTCAGTTAGTCATGAGTCAATGGCTGTTAAGGATCAGCTCATGATCTATTATCCTCTGTAATTTTCTATATTAACAGAAACGGTGCTGGAAACTTCTCACATGTTACATTTTAGTCTGTTATTACCTTTTCCTGATGTATTAAAATCAGCAAATAAATGGTAATGGGGCATTAAAAGTAGCAGAAATGATTATATAGTGAAATTTGTTCCATGCCAATACAGGTTAATTATGAACTTCTTTTTAAAGTTATTAGCCTGGTGGTAGCTAAACTTTTGCATATAAAAATATGTCTGAGCTAATTATAGTGTGACAAGGTGGCTACGTAAGGGAACATACAGAAAGTAATGTATGGCTTAACATGTTATATTGTCTGGAGAGACAAAGAAGAAAGACCCTGATGGGCTGAAGAATGCATGGTGTTCTTTCTCAGACCTGGCACAATTAATCCTGAGGATGCTCTTGAGGGCTGTGGGCTCCACAGAGAGAGCGCAGCAGGACCACACACTCTCACCCATTCAAAAACAAAGTGCTTCAGATGCCTTCAGAAAGCGCCTAAGCTGTAGTTTGTAATTGCAAATCAACTCTTTAATTCAGTCTTCATGAGGCTGGAGGGCTTCTGAAGGGTTTTTTTATTAATAGAGTAAATTATTCATGGAGGTGCAGACACATGCGTCGGCGAGATGGGAGGTCACAGGCGGCTGAGAGGGAAACTCTTGTGTGAAACGACGAACGTGGGTGTGTGTGTGTGTGTGTGTGTGTGTGTGCGTCAGTGTGTAGGTGTGCAAGTGTGCACTCTATGTACCCGAGAACGATGTCCACATAATGAAGAGCACCAGATTGTATAAATGCTTTAGCATGTTGCTTATAGAAGGTTTGACACAGCTACCTTCTCCAGTCCTTCCTCCTTCAGGCTGATCACATCCAGATCGAAATCTGTCCTCAAGCCGTTGGTTTTGTTGAAATTTATCCGTCCGGTCAAACCGTCCCAGTGGGCCTGGAGGTGTGAGAGAAATATTCATCATGACCAGGCACCGCCAGCCAAGAAGAACCCATCCCTCTTTGGCAAAACAGGGAAATTCATTATTCACTGGAACATACAGCTCACCTTCAAGCAGGTCACAAAGCAGAAACCAGAAAAGCTCTCAGACTCACACACACACAAACACACGTTCGCATACACACTCTGACGAAGAACAATGACCCACACGCACAGACAAAGACGCACGTTTAAGAGTATTTTTAGGGGACTCCTCTGGGTTTTGGCTTATTTCGGAGGCAAAGAAGGAGACCTAGTAGCATGTATAAGAACCATTTCTTCGTGCTGTGTGTTAGTGCTCCTTTTTTTATGTGTATTATTCTTATGAGTGTCTATTCATTGCCTCGCTATGCCTCTCGCTATATTGAGAAATATTGTCATTTTGCCTTTTCTGTAGCTTTCTATATTACTTATGTAAAACATGTATCTGGTTTAATGAAATCCATTTCTGTGGTGTGTCATGTTAAAGCCAGTGTATGCTTTACACATACAAGCTGTGTCTTTAACTGATGCAGGGTGTCAGTCTAGATTAGAGCTCCACTGTGTTCAAAGAGGGCTCTGAGAGCAGGTGTCTAGGACTAAACAGCAGACCCTTTTGGTCGACTCCACACTACTGCCTGGGCTTACGGTTCATGGTCTCCGCTTGAAGTTCAGCACAAAAAGGATCCAAAAAAGGATGGGAGGGAGGACCTGAGAGAGGGCGGCCCACTGAGTAGAGAGATTTGGACTGATCACTGCTGCAGTCGGAGGCAAGCAGGCCTTTTGTGCTTTAATGTGTCAGAATCCTGCACAGTGCAGCAGTCTGAGCCAAAGCAGGGGCTGCCTGTGATATCACATAGAGAATACAGCCCAGGGTCTTAGGCAGCCTAAATATAGCCTGCAAAATCCTGCACTTAAATGACAGGGAGAGTTCGGATTAGACACCCCACTTTTTTCTCAAACCAGCATGAGGGTGAATAATTAGTAGCAATCAGTTGCCAGGAGGAGAGTTCATGGTCATCCAGAGACGCTCTCCTTAAACTGTAATCACACAAGGTCTATGCAGCTTTTATTTCATTGTGAAAACAATGTAACTAAGGAGGGACTTAGTGTCATATTTCAGCTGCTATCCCAGCCATGGCTTACAGTATAGCAAGAAAGCTACCTCACCAACTACAAAAAAATTAATTTAGAGTAGGGTTAGGAAATAGCTTGTCATCTCAACCCTGCAAAACGTTTTTGTTAATTTCAGAGGAAGTAGCAATAATCAGGTAGGTAGATGTTTACAGAAGCTAATCTGCTCAGTTATTGTAATGCCTACTGCCTTCCTCTGCCCCACTGTCTTGAGTCGACCATAGGAGGATGTATTCCTTCAGCTTTAGGGAGTCCGTAGCATATGGACTTGGATTCAGTAAAGCTGCTTTGTGACAGCATTAATTGCAAAAGGCTATATATAAATAAAATAAAACTGAATTTACCACCAGTAGTGCACCTTTCTAAAAGAATGGGCCATATGCTGAAAGTAATCTAAACCAGATATTTTTTGTAGATATATCTTTGTACACATTGGGTAAATGAAACTAGAAATCATTTGGAAATGCTTGGATTCTGGGACATTCATTCAGTGTCTATAATTGGATTTCACAAGAATTCAGGACAATCCATGAGAATATGAAATATCATTCATATACTGTGCTAAAATCCAGACTCTATTTGGGATTGGCTGCTAGAGCAAGGGAAGTGCAGAGGTCAATAGATAACAAACATGTTGTTACTTGACAGTGTGAACTTGCCTGCTTCTCCAAAGCTGAACTTGAAGCTTGATGCTTGGACATTATTTTTTTCACTTTGGAAGTTTGTGACACAAAACCCTTGATTGCAACAAGTTCCTTTGAGACCATTAACCAGTCCCATTTGCAAGAGTGAAAACATTAGGACAGGGGTGCACTCTGGTCCTGGAGGTGGTGGTGTTGGTTTTTGGTGATTACCACACTTCCTAGATCAACTCTTCTGTTAATTGCCAGATTCAGGGAGTCTGTTTGAGTATAAAAGCTACTGAAGTGTGCTGGAATCTTACCCTCCAGGAGCAGATTTGTACACACTGGTGCTAGGGTGACCAGGCTTTTAGACGAACTTCACAAACAGGACACACATATCCACAACATAAAAAAACATTTGATGGCTTTTTACAGTACCTCTTTGATGAGCGTCATGAAGCGGTTGCCGAAGCGCCAGGGTTTGTGGCGGTTGCACTGGAGTGAGCTGACCGTGATCTGGGGAGACTGCTGAACAGCCACAGCCACCACATGCACAGCATCATACATTAGAGCAGCGTCCGTCTGGAGGCATAAGCACACAGACACACAGGCACATTCAGCAAAACTGCTTCTGCTGGTTACCTGGAGTTGGTACTGGGTATCTTTTCTACCCAGACTATAGAAGACATTGTCAAAACAATAAAGTCACTACTTGTTCATGACAACTGAAACTACAAAGAACAGTCCAGCTGTTGCTGGCTCCGTGGAAAACAATAGCATTAACAGATGGGCAAGAGGCACGGATACAAGTGTGTGGCGGTTGACTGCCAGACAGCCTTGCATGCTTCCAATATCAGAAACCTCTCATTCCACAGGCCAAAAAGGAAAAAAATCTAATTAGTGTTTGTCTCGGATGATTGAAAAGCAATCACAACAGCTCCAAGCATTTGTTGGTATGGAAATCGTGCCTAGGGGGTGCGTCAGAAATTGCTGTCCTGTTGAATAAATCATGGACAAACCTGTCATTTTCCAGCTTTTCTCTCTGATTGTCTGTCTGCAAGGTTAGGACTAAAGACAGTTCTGCTGTAATAATATGGAGGAATCACTCAGGGGGGATGTTTGCGTGTTTGTGCTGATATCAGTCAAAGGCAAATCAGCATGGCTGAAAATTGCAGGTAGGTTGACTCAACCTGTTTCTTCGTGCAGCCCCTTTATTATAGCAAACTTCTTTCCCCTAGCACAAGCTTTAGGCACGTCACCACATACAAAACCATGAACAAAATACTGCAAGTCACATCTGCCCTGGAAACTGGATTAAGCATAATAAATTAATAATGTCACTGCCATACTACTTTTTTTTTGGCAGTTTGAATATTTTCAAAAAGGTTTAAGATATTTTTCTATAAAGAAGGCTTTCTAACAGCAACAATGTCATGAAAGCATGCCAGTTTGCATTATTAGAACATTGTGTAGCATGGAAACAGCAAAAAAAAAACACTGTATTTTTAATTATGACACAATTTTTGAGGACAAAATGAGTAATCTACATTCCTAAAAGGCCTGTCTTGCATTCTGACTGTGCTACAAAAGCTGAGGCAGGTATTATAGGACAAGAGTCTATTAAAATGGGCAGATAAAGAGTCTCCTCACACCCTGCATGCCGGTGCTGCCTCTGACAAGGCTCCCTGATGGCCGAGGGTGGGAGGAGAGAGTGTGATATTAATAATCTGCCCATGAGAGAGTGTTGATGAAAGAGAGAGGGTGTGAAAGTGCTGCAGGGGCCATGCGCTCACCTCTGGGCCAGGCAAAGAAGGAGGGAATGTTCTGGCCACCAGCTGCTGGACAGGAATGCTGGAGGTGAGGGCCATGGGCACGTGTGTGTGTGTGTGTGTGTGTGAAAGGATGTGGAAGAGCTGTCAATCATCCTTGCACTAACACAGTACACAGCTTCATAATCATTTGTTCCCCGTGCTTGGCCTGTCAATCAATCAGAGCCAGACTGGAGTGGAAAGTGGCAGCCGGTGGTCCGAGGACATGGGGAAAGCGCTGTAACGGGCAGGCATGGCATGGTTTCACTCCACATATACACTCTATCCCATGGCCCCGCCTCCAACACACCCACTCCCAATTCATCCCAAGACTGACCACTGCATGACCAGTCACACCAGAAGGTCCCAGAGGACAGGCGTCTATCGGACTGTCAAAGGAAACGCTGACGAGTCTCTGGGGCATCGTCATCGCCCATCTGCAGCAAGCGCACGTCACAGTCAGTCACGGCGCAGAGTCGATGAGCACCACACGCGCATCATGAATAATAAATAAGTAATAACACCAGAGGAGCAGGAGACAAGGTCTGCTTCTGAATACTGAACGCACTGCCATTCTCTCTTCTGTGTCTGGATGTATGTGTGTGTGTGTGTGTGTGTGTGTGTGTGTGTGTGTGTGTGTCTCCTGCTGGGCAGAGCAAGGGGTGCAGAATCAAAGCCCACAAGGTGCATAGAATTCTCTTCTGGGAGGTGAGCTTTGTTGTGTTCAGAATTTCATCAAAGTACTACGGATCCACCAGCCTGGCTAACACTACAGCACAGTCTCACATCTAACCAGCAGCCATCTGAGAGCAGCAAGGGAACAGACTGAGTGCTACACAATTGGATCTTAACGCTACAGCACAGAGGCAAATGTAAAAAACGTTCCAATTCACATATCTCTTTCTAGAAAACATTTTGTTGAAGAGACTTCATAGTAGCTTTAAATCAGACAAGACAGCAATAGAGGCAGAGGGAAAGGCGGGAAGAGAGAGAGAGAGACGGGAAAAGATACTTGATCCTAGTCAAATTTGGCTGCTCACATTTGGGAGGAGAGAGAGAAAGGATCCTAGTGAATTTTGGCTGCATAAGCTGGAGTGTGCTGTTCTTTTCCCCAGCGCAGGGCTCAGCACAGCCCAACAGGCAGACTGGCAAATGATTTAGCAACACTGCCACTTCACTCTATAAACATCTCATTAAAATCAATTATGTCACTCCTGAATGAAATTAAAGCTAAACACTTTAAAAGCTGCTTTTCCCTTGTGTCAGCCAATGTGAGTATTACCCCTGATGCCTTTTTTTTCCTTTTTTACGCCTTCCTCTTTTTTACGCCTCATTCTTGCTTCCCTCTCCCGGCCTGCAGTGAGAGATTTAATAAATCTCCTCGGCTCTGATTGATTTCAACACTTTTATGAATTGTTAAAGTGCTGAAGTCTAAAGTCATGGCTTCCAGAGGTCCCCGATTGTCAACTGTAGTGTGAAAAAGGATATGGAAGCTGGGAGAGAATGGTGGTGGCCCTGCCATGTTATATTTCAGCCTCACAGAGCAAGTCCACCATGGCAATATGAAGCATAGCCTCACGCAGGCCAAAGAACGAAAGCATGGCAGCTGTATTATCACAGCACTGGCTGATTTTCTTTTGGTGTTTCAGCCTAACTCAAAGCAGCATGTGGTACTGGCACCAGAGCCTGCTCTTGGCCGACACTGAGCTCCAGGAATCTGCATACCCGTTAAAAAGAGGCCCATGTTTACTCCTACCACAACAACTGGATTACTACATTATAGGATGTGGAAGTTTGGAAGCAGAAGTTGACATTCAGGTGTCATTCAGGACATTTAGGGATGCTCCGATCAGGATTTTTGCCACCGATACCAAGCATAGATTTTTTGTCATGGTGATCGGCCGATACCAATGCTGATTCTGATGCTTCAAGTTTATATAACTGATATGTAAGCTCTCTGATCACC
>JBBPDC010000007.1:12552064-12569576 GCA_037974485.1 Hemigrammopetersius urotaenia | reverse complement strand
CACACACACACACACACACACACACACACACACACACACACACACACACACACACACACACACACACACACTCCTGTAGCACTGCTTGAGACCCGGAAGAACAGCTGCGTATTTAAAATGACTGTGACTGTGTGAAACGACCATGTAAGTTATGGTATAAGATGGCAGTGCTACACAAGCCTCTCCTGTTCATTATTAAAGCTCTGTGCCTCTGTCTCCAGGGCTCCCAGCCTACATCCCAATACCACGCTCTTTCTTTCTCATTTACATCTCCATCTTCACCAATCGGCTCCAATCCCCTTCAGTCCCCAGCTCAAGGCGTAATAATAGAGAGGCCATTATTGATAAGTAAGTAAACTTTAATAAACACTCTTTATTGAACTAAATGAATCATAAAATTGCCTAGGCTGTGGGTGTTATAGCAGGCTTCTGCGCTGGGTAACGAGTTCGTTACGGCGCCCTGGCTGCCTAGCAGGAGTGAAGGTGACAGCTAGAATGCTGCGCTCACAAAATAACTTTCACTCACCTGTCAATCATCCACCTTCGTACGGGGAGCCCCGGTGCATGCTGGGATTTAGGGATGATGCTAGGGGAGCCTCAAATCACTTTATTTACCAAAGATGATTCACAGGAAGGCTAAGAACATGTCAGGAGAGATGTTTATTATAAATAAAGTCTTTAATTGATTGTGCCTTTTTTTCCCCCTCATAATGAGCTTGGATACCTGAGAACACCAGGCGAAAGATGAAGGAAAGCATAAATAGACACGGACAGGCGAGCTGTCTGTATACGTCAAACCAAAGAGGACTACCTCCAGGCTGTTGTTTGTTTGTCTGATTCTGCCTGGGGCAATCTTCCAGATGGAGCTTTACACTCTCTTTTTTTGCTGGAATGAATGTGTTCCCTGCAATCTCTCCCCTGACTCCCACTGCCTCTGCCACCTCCTGGTTCCACTCTGGCTCTTAAAACACAAACGTCTGTCTTAAAGCCAAAGTCGTTCAGAGTTTTCAAGATGCAGCATGTCACAGAGGGTGATAAAAGAGTACAAAAAGCTGGGAATAAGGGGCGCACCTTACCATTAGGGCTTTAAAATGTTGTCATGACGACCCTGCTCGATGGGGAAGGAAATTGACTGTGTAAAACGTATTATTATGGCTAGCTTTCTGTTGTAATGACAATACGCTTTCCGCGCACCTCATCAATGTGCTTGTCTGGGAAACGATAGAGGGAAATGATCCCTGAAGAACTACAGTGATGGAGGGAGATGGAGTGCAGGGAATGATTGCCGAGAATGGCTGTGGGATGAAGAGATGAAGAAAGGAGGAAAAGACAAGTTTGGGCAGAGCAAGAGAGAGGCAGCATTTACGAATATTTTAGTGACTATCAAAAATGTGACTTTTGCTTTCAAAATCAGACATAACAATGTACTGATAAACAGCAGACTTCAGGTCTTGACAATATGTAAAACTTATGCTCCGTCCATTGAAAATGGTCACCCAAGTTAAATTGCTCATGGAACATGCTCTGTTGTGCCCATGTGTTGGCCAATAAGAGACAGTCTGGGGTGAGACCTCAGTCATTCACACTGATGCTGAGCGAGATGAAGGAGAAAATAATCATTACTGTCAGCTCACATCCATAGCTGTACAATCCAGCTCTAAAGACATCTCGTGGACAGCCTTGTCTCTTTTGCTTTCTACTGAAGGATGGCAACCACCAGCAATTTTTCTCTTGCAAGGATTCAAGTTTAGCCCAGAGCTGGATCAAGGTCCTATAATATATTTTGTAATGCATTGAACTGATCCGTTAGTTAAGAGTAACTGTGTGGTTTATCCAGATGTCCCCAGATATCATAGACAGAAATGTTATAGTCCAGACATTTACATCATTGTACCAGAATAGCAGTAGTGGGCTCACTCTCATGAAGAGATGACCAATAAGGCAGAAATTGGATTGCTATGTGAAGTACTTTTAAGATATGTTCCTTTCATTCGCCAGAAAATAAGTGGTGTGGTTTATTACCGGTTTTGTTATTCAGCACAGGGTACATTTTAACAGGACTACTATTACTGTGGAAGCCAATAGGTTCAGAGAATTATAGAAGATAATTTACTCCAGAATTATTACACAAAAGACTTTGTGGATACTGCCGATTTATACTAGATACAAATCACAGATCTTTTTGTTATTCACTCAAATTTACCTGGGTACCTCCCAGGTAAAATGAATCTAGCTCGAACGGGGCTTTTGTACAGAGCTCTACTAGTGACATACTTTCTTAATCAAAATTACATATTAACACGTGGACTTGACTTAGTAAGGGATGGGAGCGTGCTAATTAAGTTGTTACAGTTAAGTTGTGGCTACGTCAAGCTTCAACCTCAAAATGCCCGCAACAATTTTTCACATCTTTCAAAACGCCCCAGTGAACACAACCAGTAGTATACAGCAAGACAACATTGTTTTGGACAGTTTTGGAGGGAAAATGGGAATATGTATTATACACTTAAACATCCACAGAAACCTATGCCTGTTCATACTCTTTTTCTCTCTTTCTCTCTCTCTCTCTCTCTCTCTCTCTCTCACACACACACACACACACACACACACACACACACACACACACAGAAAGAGCTCTCTGACCCATTGACCCACGGCTGTCCCACTGAAGTAGGCTCTGCTACTCCATTGTTGATGCTCATAATGTTCTCTCAAACATGACCTGCCACACACAGACACATGTTAAGGATACATTTTCCACTGTACAGCAGCACAAGGCAATCTCCCCCACACCCTGGACCCATGACATTTTAATGTCCCAATTTAGCCAAGTAATCAAGCTACAGACTAATGAACTGCAGGCACCAGCCTGATATAACCCATTGTCCCATAATGCAAGAGCTTCCACGCATGCTTTTAAAACAAAGGGTTTTACTAAAACAATTATATAATGTCAAATGACTGTTGTCTGGAATATCTCCCAGTTAATTTGGCACAAGCACCTGAGAGACCAGTTATGCTATGAAGTCTGTAGCTTTTGTGCAGCGCTCAATTCAATAAACCCCTTTTCTCACCTTTCTTTTGGGAGATTAGGGGCATCTTTTGGACGGGGCAAGATTCAATATTGCTTTAAATCCATTCCCCTCTACGTATTTTCCCCTTTCTTCTTAAGGCATTTTGCTAGCAGTTTAAGAACAAGGCCAGACTAATTGGAAACAATGATGCAAGTTTCAATTCACAAATTAAAAAGGCTAATCCGAAGGCCCACATTTCCTCAGGGTGTGCGGGGTGATGGAGCTGAAGAAAACCTCATCAAGAAACACTGCTGTCTCTGGCTATACACTATATACATACTCATCAGCCAGCCTCTAGCCTCTTATGCAGCCTGGGTGGAGATGAGGCAGCAGCAGGAACTATTATGCTCTGATGAGACGTGGGGGCTCACAGTAACTCTTGAGCTGAGAAAAGGATTTCATTTTCCACTCCGGGAACACTGAAGCATAGTCTTGCTTACTTTTCGCCAGTAAAATGGCAATTGCAAAATATTACTTTTCTCTAAGATCAGTCCCGTAAAGACCATAAATCTTTCAATAAACCATTTGACCTTAAGTCTTTCAATTTGTGTAAATTTGTGCTTTTCTGTTCTGTGAAAAATGATTCACAGAATCATACAAAGACACAAATGTCTCAAGTACATAAGTGTTAACGTCCTTGGTATTATGGTGTGGAAATTCCTGGAGGCTTAAAGCTATGTTGCAGATTCTTAATGTCACATCAAACATGATGAAGAAGACGGGAGAAAACAATTAGCTAAAAGGTCCCTGGGATCAGAAGGAATAATTAGAGTGAAATGAAGTGACAGGTCTAACAGGCAGGGATAATTTCACATCGCCTTGTGTCTTGAGGAAAATTGGCCCTTTAATTGAGTTTGCCAGGTCTTTGTTGGCAAACAGGTCTAGGCCAGGGCTAAGACAGGCACAGTTTGTATGCATATAACTCCTCTGATTTTTATCATTTCTCTTTCTACCCCCAGCTCTTTCCTCATATAATCATTGTACACATCATGTTATTGTTCTAGTGCCCATAAAGGCAGAAAAAAATGACAGAAGGTGTTTTCTGCTAAATGTGTTGGTTCAAGGTTGCTCCCCAGGTTTCCTCTTTCTTTATATCAAAAAGCCAGTGGGTTTAGAGGTGGCTCATTGTTAGTTCTTAGACATGATGGCCATTCCCATTGTGTCGCAGCATGTCTTTTCTCCCTGACTCCATTGTGGGCAAATGGAGCCCATGGCCTGTGTGAGGGAAGGGGGGTGTATCATGAAAGAGGTGAGGTAATGCTACCATCTCGACTCCAGCCACGACTTAGAATAACCCAGAACTCAATGGAGTGTTAAATGGGAAATCGGCACTTTTCTGCCACTGCTTTAATGTCACTGTGCCCCCCCACCACCGCCACCATATGCACTCCCACGCACATACACACACACACAGAGACCCCAATGTTGATGTGAGGGCCCTGGGTTATCTAATCTACCATGAGTATTTCACCACTATGTGTTTACAATAGGCCATTGCGTTTGTAATGTGTATCTCTGCTCTTTACCACAACACCAAAGACAAGCACATTCTCCCAGCAGGGGGAACTCCATTAGAGATACAGCAGCAAACAGATTTCACCTGTCCCCAGTGTGTGTCCCCCCCCCCACACACACACACACACACGCACACACATACACAACCACAAAACCACAGCATAAAATGTGTGTAACAAAAAAGCATAATGTGCCAGGCAACGGCCAATCAGGAGCCCCTCTGTGTCACACTCATAGATTTTGAGACAAATTCCCAAAAACTGTCCCGAAAAAATTTCTATCACTGGTAACTGTATAAAATAACAATAAAGAACAAACGATAATAACTGATATTTATATCCTATAATACAAGCAAAATGAAAAAAAAAATAAAGCTGTCAAGCTGATCAAAAAGATTAGTCACAATAACAAAAAATAAATAAAAAAATAAATAACCACCACTTCCCACATAGACAAAAAAAGAGGGGAAAAAACATCCCCTAGATCTCCAACAACTGCTGTCAGGCTGTAACCATGAGAGATAGCCTCTGGCTTTGCAAAACCTTTTCACATCACTGCACTGGCAGGCTGGCACTGCTCCTGTATCATCTAAAGACAGAAAAGGGAGGAAACGGCTCAGTTTGCAGTTAGCTTAAATAGAGCAGGGATTTACACAAGTGTTTGGGTGAGATGTTCTGGTAAAATCACCTAAAAAAAGAGAGAGTCTTTCACATTCTTTATATTGGATTTTTCACACACACAGACACGCACACAAATACAGCGATCTAGTGTGAGTGTGTGCATCTCTCTACCTTATTACTGCACATACACACACACCGGCACACACTTAAACGCACACCCTCAGCACACATACGCGCACACACTTTCCACTGAGTATCATTATAAGTGTGAGATAATGGTTAATTTGTTTAATTGAATTCCTCTCATTACAAGGATCTGTGCAATAAATACAAGGTGGTTTGAGACTGAGGAAAAAAAACTGTACACTTACAGGCTTTTGTCTAGTCTATTCGTGATGCCGATTCCCTGATTTATCTTCAAGGTGCATAATAAACTGTAATCACACTAAAGTACGCAGTGTCCTTCACTTAATCAGTTCTAAATGCATCTAACATGGGGTGGGCGATATGATTATATGACATCTTTACATAAGATATAAGAGATCTTTCCTGTATTTTCAATACTTTAACTACATGTTTAACTACAATAGAGTTTATATAGATGTTAGCTCCCAAGTAGCAGGGCAGGAGTTTTAGACAGTGTTGGTAGTCTAAGTCAGCACAGTTAATTCTATTTGACTGGACCACAGCATAGTATTTTAAGTATGTGGATGGATGGATAGATAAATAGATAGATGCATATATGGATAGATAGATAGATAGATAGATAGATAGAGAGAGAGAGAGAGAGAGAGAGAGAGAGAGAGAGATTTGGTCCTCTGTAATTCACATGGTTTTCCAATGCTGGTGGTATATTTATTTGATGTGTGAAGAACATTATCTAGGCTGAAAACAATAGATTTACTTCGACTCCAAAGTGACATGATCAAAAAAATACATGAATATACATCACATATCAGACATGATTTATATATACTCTGTATTTACAAAACTTTTACAAAACAGTTATCCTGTCTGAATATGCTTGTGCTCAGAATCACACAACATTCAACAATTAATGAAGTTTTATGCAATGTTTTACATAGTGGTAGGGTACACTTTCTCACATGATGTGTTTCACTGTGGCCAATGTGGGCAGGAACACGCTGTGCCTCTTCTGCCGGTAGGTTTAAAGGATTTGAAGGACCAATGGCTAATTTTCTGAATGGAAAGCCTGTGTGTGGCTCAGATTGATGGGGCTGAAATTTAGCTGTTATTCTGCGGTTTTGTTTTACTGCTGCATTGTGTCTACTTCAGCTTATCAGACCCTTTAGAAAATGAAACATTGTGATGTGCATTATATATCAAGAAAATGTCTTTCAGTGTCTACCATATTGTCCACCTCTAGTATTTTGCATATACGCTGAATAAAGCCACATACTGCATTATGAGCCACATACTACACCCAGACACAGGCACTGTAATCCTACATTACGTATTTAGGCTCCCCTTTTTGGGGCCTGTTTTTGACTTTAAATAGGACCAAAAACCAATTCCAGTCCCTCAACAGCGATTTATTTGCTCATAGTCCTTGTGGAGGGATATGAAGAAGCCAAATCTCTTTCTCAGTGAATCTGACATTCATCACCGCCAGTAAACATTTTGAGCCATTTCTCTCACATTATATGGCATTCACAGTGCAAATGGCTGCAGTGAGGACTGTCTCTTTGAGGTGCAGTCTCTCATAGATGAAAAGGCCTTTCGATCTCAAAAGGCTGAAGAAAAAAGAAACATGCTCCAACACTACTATCATTACAGGAAATGATTTCAATTTATGGTAGCAGAATTGGGTGCCATTGTGACTTTGTCCATTTATTTCATCTCTAAGTATTAAATAAGTTCAAAGCCACCGTGTTGGAGCACGAGCCATGGGAGGGAGTAAAGCCACACAGAATCCACACAGCAAGGCAAGGGCATTTCTAAGTACTTGCAAATGACTTGCACAACTTATAAATAATCTGTAAAACACTTGCAAGAGCTCTAATAGTCCTTTTTTGTGTCATGAGCAGAGTGTTTTTTGGTTACAGAGACAGTCCCTCACAGAGATATCTGTACAAGAAAGACAGCAAGGAAGTTAGGGCTGTACATAGGAATGGCCAGACAGAATCCTCCAAGATTGTAACTGGAGTTATTAAAGTTTGCCCAGCTATTATTTGATTTTGGCCAATCAGTATTTTAGTTTTCAATTAACATAAGCCAGGTAAGTACACTTGATTTGTTCAGCTACATTTGTACCTAAATGTCATGGCAAAATTATGCATTGTGTTCAACAGCAAGCCTCTTCTCCTGTTAATCATTTTCAAAATAGAACTTATTATATGTTACAGGGGGTCTCAACAGTTTACAGCGCTCACTCCCACTCAGCTTACACCACTAGCCTCATACTTATGGACTATGGGTAAACTAGTTTGGTTGTAAACGGTGGAAGAATATAATAGGGCATAGGGAGCTTTCCTTTTTCTGTGGCTTAGTTGTGTTTTTACAATTTTAGAGCTGTGTTGGGATCAGGGTGTGTTTCAACTTACACCAAAATTTGGGTTACACCCTGTCGAAGGAACAAATCTGTGGCTTAACTTGATCACCTGTACTGTGCTTTCTTTGTCCATTTAGCTCGCAGCGAGAAAAATTAAAAACAGCCTGAAATTTGGCCATTGGTAAAAAAAAAAAAAAACCAAGAAAATATTGATTTGAAAATGTAGGTTACATATGCAACAGGTATTATGTTATGCAGCCAAATGTTCACCAAAAAAATGAAACATTTGAATTATCAATCTAAAATCTATTTTCAATATAAAATGATGACCCGAAATAATTCGCTGCTCTAATTTTGGCTTGCACACACTGATACACACATGCAAACACTGATACTGAGTATTTTATCTGTCCCACATCTGCAAAAATAAATAAATAAATAAATAAATAAATAATAAATACATTTGTTCATAATACTTGTCATTTTTTGTCAATTTACAAAACTAATTTGCTGAATCAAAAAAAGCTCTTACTTTTTTCCTAAATCAGTATTTATTTATATTTATTTTATTGTTTTACAGTGATTTTACATACAAAACCTTACTTGGTCAGTTCTTTTGTGACTCACCAAACTTCACATGTGGATTATAAAGCATAAAAAGCAACAAAACATCTATTGGCATCAGTTCTGACCACTGATTTTAATTATCAGTTACTGTGTTTTCTGTCCTAATGCAGATGTAGAATGTGGAAACTTTGCTGCATCTATTATATGAAGTTCAGAGGTGAACCCATGTACATTAGATAAAAGAGATTCTCTGATTAAGACAAATGTCAAGCCCATAAGACAGCAGTAAAAAACTCAACTAATACTTTTGTACTCGTTTTTACATATGAGGCTTGTGTTGAATCATCCCCTTTGTTTTGTGCTGCACATTGGGGTCAGAATGAGACAAATCGTGTGGCATGCTCCAGTTGAAAACACCAGTAAACAGGTAATGGTCATGCAAAGGTCATTCATTCTCATGCAGCAGACATACAAGCAGGCTATACCATCTAAGAAAGGACAAAGGGGGAACAAAGAGTGGCTTCGAAGTGCTTGGTTTCCCCCTTGTGAACCTGGCCTCTGGCCACCATCTCAGGCAGATATGATTTTTTTTTAGTCCAGTGAGGTTGGTCGACCTCCCACCACAGTGTCCTTCCATCTTACCATTTGATCTCACTCTGGAAAACATAAATGAGTTTTTGAGTCTTTAAGAGTAGCTTTTTCTAATTAAAAAGAGACTAATTTTGTCAGGCATATGAATGGGCACACTTTTAAATTGTCTGCTGGCTTGCATAGGCAGTTGGGACTTGAATGGAGCCTTTACCAGAGTGCTTAACTAGCAGAACCCACAGTGGCGTGACTAAGACGCAGTGTCAGGAGGACTAATAGCCTTAAACACTCTATTGCATCTGACGCCTTTCCCACAACCCACATAATGAAGGGAAAACGAAGAATCTGCACATTAGGAAATATGAGCTGTATTTCAAAGTGCATGTTAATGAATTGAAGCACAGTTTAGCTTCAGTGTATGTTCAGTAATTTGCAGTTTGATTTGGTTTCTCCTGTGTCTCTTAGAACAAAGATGTTGCTCTGGTTTTAGCCAGCGTGATCTTTGATGGATTTCTGTCTGTCTCCTTTCTTCTGTTTCAAATGTCATGCTGATAATATGAAAGTGTTGCAGTAATGCTGTTCAGTCACATAGTGCAGTGATATGGAAGAGTGATCCTCTTGAGGACAGATTCCCCCTCCACCATGCACAGCGTCTGCCTTATTCTCCTGCGGCGTGTGTTGGCCGCCTCCAAAACCAGCAAATGGCAATGGCTGAGCAGGCACCCATAAGGCCCGCCATGGCTGCCTGTGCAGATACAGAGCATCTCGGACCTCCCAGACAGACAGTGGGGTAACCGATCTAATGACGTCTGACGACTTTGACTGAACAGATCCCAAACAGTCTCATTATCTACACTACATTTACATCATCATTCTGACAATTACATTTCTACATGATGCTGATTCTCACTATTAAGCAATCGTTTCTTAAAATAAGAATAGGAATGAAAATATTGACTGGCTGCAACTCAGAATCTTGCACTTTCAAGTGAATTCCGCAGACAGGAGAGGGAGGAAGGACAAAGAGCTGCTTGGTTCAATGACAAAGACGGGGTGGCAGACATACACAGAGAACAGATCTGATTGAAGAAGTGCAACAAAACACAGCAGGTCCCTGGTGAGCGAGCATATGAAACCACACTCCCTCGGGAAGAGGAAAAGAAAAGAAGAAAGGATCGAGGGAGAGAGACAGAGAGAGAAAGAGAGCGATAAAGATAGAGAGGGAGGTGGGTGGGTGGCGCCACACGAGATCTGCTCCCAAAATCAACATGATGGCTGCTGTCTGCGGGGTAACTCGTCTCCAGGGACACCTGCCTCACCAGCTACCTGTGGGCGAGACTGTAGGGCTGAGAGTCATTAATCGTGTCTCGTGTGTCTGCTCGCCCGCCATGTGACAGCACTCAACTCTTCCGATGTGCAGTGTCCCAATCAGGACAAAACACAATTACAACTGAACACAAGCATGCTGAGACACATCTTCCTGTCATTTCCCTTTTTTTATTTGCACCACGTTCCGCATAACAGAAACGGAGCGGTTTCAGCTTGCTGTGAAACAACGCTCGAGCGTGTCAACATCCACTCTGACCTAAAAAGTGAATGATAGCCTAAAATCAGGTTAACAGAAGTGATAAAAGCAAAATAAAAAAATAAAATAAAAACAAACAACCATAATCAGCCACTGCCATTAAGTGTAAAGCCTTTGTGGTCATTAAATATAGAGTTAGGTAATGACTTGAAACACAATTGAAAGCTGCAGGCTGTGTGTTGTAATTGTATCTTGGATGTCTATTCACAGTACCTTGCCCTCAGTTGTTGCTTGGGCAACACATTTTGTGAGCATGCACAGCACTGTTGCTGCTGGTAAGTCCTATGGCAAAAATGCTTTGGCCTAAGTCATGAAGGAGTCCCACTGCCCAGACCAGACCCTGCTCCTGCCAACCCAGCTGCTGGAATAGTGCTTCAGTTACCGCCATGTCCAAATAGCTCCCGCAGCATGTGGCCCAGGCCGGTGCCAAATCCCAGCCGCACCATCCAAAACCAGACCCCTTGAACCGTACACTGAGGAGCAGGCAAACGGACACAGCTTAAAGGGGCTTTTGCATACGGGGCAACAGCCAGGGTGGGGCTTTCATCACATACCAGAGATCTGGGAGGAGTTGGAGCCAAGACAGAGCAGAGAAAGCCCCCAGCCAAAAGAGACACCACATGCTGTTCACCCACCCACCCATTCTGGAGCCCGGGTGTTACAGAAGCTGTGGACACACACATTCATCTCCTGAGTCTAGAATTCTGTTTAGAATTCTAGAAATCTCACAACCTGCATCCCTCAAATAAACAAAAATTATGTCATTTGTATAAAAGAAGTAACAATAGAAGCAACAATAAATAATAATAGAAGCAAGAAAATGGTAGTTGAATGTATGAAGCAATGTCCTTATTTCTATTTTTGCACATTTGTCATACCTAATTGTTTCAGATCTCACATAAGACAAAGTCAACACCAACTGGTATCGCGTGAAAAAGTATTCGTCTCAAATATCACTTAAAAAGAACCAATCCAGCAATAAAAGGTCTCAGCAAGGAGCACGATAAGTGAGTATCATTAGAAAGTTCAGAAGAGATGAAATATCAATTATTGAAATGTATGGTAGGCATTGGCAAACTCTTAAAATGAACGGTTTCTATATCGGCCATATAATTCTGCTACAAATACAATTCATGAAAAACATGTAATACTCTTAAAAACACGTGAAAACATTCTTTAGGAAGTGCTCTACTGTGTCATCACATTAAATATCCTATTTTTTGGTACATTTTGTTTGTGGAGTTTAGAAGCTCAGTATAAGAGTTCATTGTATTGGTAGTAGTTAATATGACTGTCAGTTTTTTGCATTGATATCGCCAATACTAAAGAAAGATACTGAACTTAAGTTTAGTTCAGAGGATGATGTGTTAGGGTGAGCTTAAAGAGGAACTGGATGCGCTGAGGGTCACTGCTTGCCCTGCAGCTCGCTCCCTGCTTCCCACCAAGTGCTGCCATTCAGGGAGATCTCCTGTGAGACACAGTGACAGACAGGTCCATCAACACAAGGCACTGAGCCGAGGGCTATAGAGACTGGAAGGCAGTTCTATATCTGTCTCTCAATCTCACAGCATCTCTCTCTCTCTCTCTCTCTCTCTCTCTCTCTCTCTCTCTCTTCCTCTCTTCCTCTCTCTGTTTCTCCATATTCAGCCACCCGCTGCGCACAACCATGACAAAGTGAAAAGGACACTTTTTAATCCAGAATTGTTCGCCACATTCACTGAACAAACAAAAGCTAAAATGTACGATAATTATTGTAAAAAAATGTAAACTTTTTCAGGCCCTTACAAATGTAACTTTATTAACACTGGTCAGTATTCCCTTGACCCTAACCAGTGACAAAAAAATAATAAACAAACAAAATCAGGGCATTCTGTTTCATTTTCCTCTGTTACTAACAGAGATTCTCCACAAGGAGCTGGGAGCTCCAGCCCTGACTGAGTGTTTTCTGAATTCTCTAAAAATTAGCTCTCTCAAAGTAAATCAGACAGAAGCTAAAGCAATTAGTAAGGAGAGAAATTATGCTAATGAGCCAGAGGAGCTTGTTAGGTCATTTTCATTATGCATGTTAAGCCTCAACTTGGGGCAGGGTTTCTCCAAAGGAAGATTAATTAGAGTACAAAGAAAAGGTGCAGAATTAGATTTCATAAGCCGGCACATGCAAACAACTGTTGGTAACAGCCTTATCAGCAAGGAGAAATCACAAGATTAAAGGGAAGTCCCCTGGTCTTGAAAAACACAAATACACTTATTGTATAATGTGAGATTATCCAGATAGGGACAGAGGCATAAATCTCTAAGTAAAACTGGTTTCTCTGTGAGGGAACACTACATATTTCCAAATTTTCCAAATTACCTGCAACACACCAGTAGCAAGTGGAAATACATTTAATTACATAAAAATCACAGCGGCCCTTTTTTTCAAATATACATTGAAATAAACGCTTATTTGAACACATGAAAATAGTAAGTAAATTGTAAAATAAATAAGAAACAATTCTGAAACTGAAACTCTGTGAACTCAGTGTTTATGTTGCCTGGACACAAACTTTGTGACTTAATACATTAAAAAATATATAATAATTTAATTGTCTATATAATTCATTGAAGTGAATGGTAATCTGAGTCAGCTGAGGAATCAGCTACAGCTGTCTGAACATAATCACCTGCCCCGGGGCCCTTATTTACATAAAAATTGTGAAAGACACACCTCAAGCTATCCGCATACACAACTGATTTACATAAAGTCCACTAATTTATGCAGATATCCAGTCACATCCAGTGAAAAGAAAGCATTCAGCATTCTTACCAGCCACCTATTGTCCTCCATAAACAAACCCACCAGGCATTGGAATATTCCATCATGTGCCTCTGTATCATTGATCATGAAGTTTTGCAAATAAGACAAATTATGGAGAACAAAAAAAAAATGAATGTCTATTAATGTCTATTAAAATTAATGTCTAATGTCTATATATTATCTGTGCCTACCCTTTTATGTACATTGTGCATGTTTGCTTTTTTTTTTTAAATAACCAGTGTAGAGGGTAGGGTAGGTTGAACATTGTCCAAAGTTTTGCTCATTATGTTTTAATTAACTGCACATAAAGCTAAAAAATACTGTGAAGAAAATCTTTAAAGGGTCAGTTATGTGTAAGTATGCCTGACTGTAAAAGAGCAATCTCTCCATTTATCTGATCAGAGACTGCATTCTAACTTGAAAAGACTAAAGATCCACATGCAGAAGAAAGACTTTATCTCTGCTAAAGAGGACCAACACAATTTTTTTCAAAAGTTTAACCCATTAAAGTTCCCACTACATTATTTTAGGCCTGATTCTCCACTAGTCGACAGATTTGAAAATTGCAAACAAAAGCCCCAGATCAGAAGCAGATCAGTGTTCGCTCTGGGCTCCCAAATCACCTGTCTATGTGTGAACTGTTAAAAGACACCATCCAAGAGGCCTCACAGATGCCCGACAGATACCTAGCATGCTAAATATCTGGACCTGTTGGCGAGTCCAAATCCTGTGGTGTTAAAAGTGTTGTGACTGGTAATGAGTTCAGTGATTTCAGTTCAGTAGCTACAGCCTACGAGAGCAAAAGACAAAGTGAGCGGAAACATGGGGTGCAAGTGTATTTATTTTCTTTTCTTCCTTGTTTTTTTTCACTGCAAATCTGTGTACAAACAACTGGGATCGCTTACTTCTCACATGATATCGTCGCTGTCATTAACCTGCCAAAGAGGTTGATTTGTGTATCTCCTCCTGTTTAAATAAACACGGCACTGTGATTCCACATTGTAAATCCGGCAGCTATTAAAAGTGCTCTGATCCAGTGGCATTGAGCTTTGTGAAATTTACAGGCAGCGATTGACAGTACTCTATTCTAATGATGTTAGGGGACACCAGAACCGATATTATTTCTGCCTGGTTTACCTATATAGACACGCTGGCCTGACTCTGAGGAAACAAATTATACTAAGCTCTTACCGATCTGAACTGTGATCTGAATGAGCTCCCAACAGAACATCCAACAATCAAGAAAACCTGGTGCATTTTTTTATACGATGACACATACTGATAGATCCAGCTTTACAAGCTAATGTGTTTCTCTCTGGCAGACATACATTTACAAGCGCTGTAACTCCTCTTTCAAAAAATAAGGCACAAGCAGAGCACTCAGTTCAATAAGATTAAAACGCATAATGTGAATCACAATATATGGTTACTAATTTCCATACTGGTGATCATTCAAACAGCATGGTAAGCTTTAAATGTTATTGTTATAAGAATTTTCACGTGTCGTCAGTTTCTCATGTTTTAAGGACTTAGTAAATACTATTTACAAAATACATCATTTTAACTCAGCAAAATCAATTGTTTACACCACTTTTCTGTGTGTATCTCTTACAATCTGCATACAGAAGTCAAACAGTGAAATTGATTTTTACAGAAATTAAAAAGCATCACAGTTTAAGAGGTGAAATTAATCATTGACTGATAGTACTCTCACTTCTTAAAAAGGTTATTGGTGATACTACTACAACTTTCAGGAGGTTAATCATACAAACATGTCACACAGCATATGTTCACTTCAGTATCACATTTGACCACATGCAAAAATGAATAAAGGCCAATGTCTCATAGCAAATGGGCAGACTCGTCCAAATCTCCTTTAAATTTCACGCGGCTCAAGAGATCAAATTTTACCTATCTACTCATATCTCTCCTCCAGCAATTTACTGTACAGAGGCCTTTTTGCTGCAGTCTTCCACAGCGATGCTTGACTTTTTTCCCTATAAACAGTTGTGAGGAAAATAATCCATCTTAAAATCCCTGACTCTTTGTTTTCCTCAAGGAGTGATTTGTCATGATCTGTGCTCCATAATTTACACTGCAGCAGGCCAGTACTTAGGCATACAGGCCTATAAATATAGTGAACAAATGAAGCTGTTAATCAAACGTTTACGGAACCTTTCACCATGTCAATATGCATTAGCCACTGACTGATTGCCATTTGTCTAATTAATCAATCCCCACCTTCAAACGCACATGCCATTATTTCCTGATGAGCTGTCACACCGCAACCCCTGGTGAAGTACATCTATTGCCATTTTGATTCAAATAGAACAATTGGGACTGCACTGTCAACACTCTTACAGGAATAAAAGACAGATTGGTAGGAAAAAGATAGTCTTAAGTGGTTCTCCTCTCCTCTTTACAGACAAGTAAAGACTGATTACTCCATAAGAGTTATATAGTGTGTATGTGTGTGTGTGTGCGTGCGTGCGTGCGTGCGTGCGTGCATCTGTGTGTGTGTTGACATGGACCTGAGTCCTTTCAACTTCTAATAGATTTTTCTTATTGTGCTTACTGTTTATTCTTCTTAGTACTGCTGTGATCTGGTACACTCTTGAAAAGAAAGATTCCCAAAAGGTTCTTGGCTTGGAGCTGTGATGAAAAAAAATCTTTAGCTGGTATTGAACCCTTGCATTATGTTGAGGTCCTTTTTAACTTTAAAATGCTCTTTACATGTGCACATCTAATTTACTTAAGAAGATTCACTAGAAGATTCTTCCTTTTCTTCTTTTTTTCTTTAGGGGAAAAAGAGTGGTTTTTCATTGACATTTTCCTAAGAACCATATTAGGCACTTTCGTCTTTAAGAGTGTATATGCCCTGGTCTCTGTATATTCATCCAAACCCAAGCCCCCAGTCACAAAGTTGTTTTTCTACCTCGCGTGTGGGCATCCTCCATAAGGGCCAGGGACAGGTCAACTACTACTCCTTCACTCAAAAAGGGAAGGTCACCAGTACAGTCCGGAGACACGTCATTGTTTTATAACCTATAACAGCATTGTTGGCAGATTTCCTAACACTAGTGGGCTCTCTTGCCAGCCTCTTCCTCTGTTTCGCTTCTCTCCTTGTCTCTGGTGAGTTCACGGTTTGGCGCTGTTCCCAGATCAGAGAGGCAGCGTTGAGAGAGAGCTGTGGAGAAGTCATTACTGCCAGCATGCTGATATCAGACAGCGTTTAGATCATTGAGGCAGAGGCCCTGCTTATCACACAAGGTTCAGAACACAGCACACCCCCGAAGGTTGTGGGTTCAGGTCCTCAGGGAAAGGCTGCGTTTTGTGCAGAAAGAGTGCAGCACGCTTACTGTATCAGATGCCTTCACATCAATTATACAATAAAGACTGCTATTTCCTTTATTGATTTTCCCTTTAATAAATGACAATATGTATTGAAGAAGATAATCCAGAAACCGCAGCATTCATACTCAAACAGAGCCAGCAATGAGGAAAAGCAAGGTAAAACGATGTTTCTTAACTAATGTGATTGCTCAATGTACTTTTCATTCTGCTTGTGTCACAGACAATTTTGACCTTGCCATCACATGAATAAGAATATACTTCACAGTTCAGACTATGTTATTCTGATGAAACAAATCAATAATAAGCCCTTAGTGATCTGAATTCTGTTCTGAATGTGTGTGTGTGTGTGTGTGTGTGTGCGCTCTATCAGAAAGATTCATTTCCATATGCCAACATGAACAATGAGGGCAGACTGAGTTAAAGGACATGTTGACAAAGTTCTGCCTCTATTGTAAGCAATACATAAGGTAAGATAGGGTCAGCGCCAACATACCGTCATAAAGCCATCTAATAAGCCAGAGTCAGGTTTGGGGGGTGCTTGGAGACGCTCCATAGACCACTTTTCAATGATGGACGAGACCTGGCTGTTCTCTGTATTTAGGATGCGAAAGCCTGACATATTGACACCACTGTAGCGGTACGGCTCCACGTCCAGAGCAAAGAGGTCCTGAATGAAGAAAAAAAAACTTAGTGTCAATAAAATATATCGTATAAATAAACATATTACAGTATAAGTTCAAATCAAACAGTTTAAACATTGCTCTGTTGCTATGTGACATTGCAGTGTGATGCTTTATGTAAGATAAGAATCTCTTTCCCTGTCTCTTTTTACACACACACACACACACACACACACACACACACACACACACACACACACACACACACACACACACACAC
>JBBPDC010000007.1:12531413-12551491 GCA_037974485.1 Hemigrammopetersius urotaenia | reverse complement strand
ACACACACACACACACACACACACACACACACACACACACACACACACACACACACACACACACACACACACAGTTAGGGGAAGGAAATTTGGCAGAAAATGGAGGCCATATGTACCCGTTCTGTGGCACGGTTGTTCACTCTGTTGGGTGAATTAAGCTCACAGTGCTGAGTTTTCTATCTGCCAGGCTCTCTATTGGCAAAACTAATTATTGGAACTTCAGACATCTCTAATCCTTCTTCCTCTTTTTCGCTCCTATTTGCTTCTCCATATGCATCTGAGGAATTTCTTTTGGCTAGCTTGCATTGCACTGAAAATGAAATAAAATATGCTATTCCTCAGCAGGTAAATGTGCTTTTTTTTACTGAGGGTACATATCATAATCAGTGCAAAGTCGAAGAGCAGAATTGAGGGCTCAGAGGTTTTTAATTCGCTGGAAAACGGGCAGTGGAGGAAAGCGAGGGGTGCAGGCGACTCACTGATGTATGTGAGATATGGGCTTAATAAAAATGTAATTTTAATAACGTCTTAGTCCTGAAAATGGGACAAAGGAGGGGGAAATAGAGAGAGAGAGAGAAAGGAAGGGATAATAACAAGAGAGGAGAAGAGGAGCAAAAGAGCACTTGTCAAAATCTCAGCAAGAGAAGAACCCTCTGAACTAGGCCACGGGCCGTGTCAGTTATACAAGCACTGAGTGTCAGTATAGCTTGCTCTAATCTCTCTCTCCCCTTTTCTTTCATACAGTCTTATCATCAGAAGTGTCAGAGATTCATCAATTGTTTCCTAATCAAAAGTTGTTGTTTTTTTTCCAAATGCCTTGTTTCTAGTATATGTAGATGTCAACAGACATTAAGACGGATGCAAATAGCACCTGTAGAACTACTTCAAATCACACCAGGGAGGGAGGCAATACAGATATCTGCAGGTGATGGCTTTGTCTTTATTGATTTTGGCTTACTCTGACTAGTTGTTCCGATAGCTCGTATACCTGATATGTTTTATCTCACGTTAGGTTCAAATTAGTTTTGACATTTTGTTGCATCATATTTATAGAAATAAATCATCATTGTTTTTCATGTCTATTAATTTAAACTTGCTTTAATGAAGATATGATGTACTTGTTAATAATAACAAGCAAATATTTTCCCCTATGACTACCACTGCTATTGCTACTACTATCACAACTACATCTGTAAAATTCTTTTTAAATTCTTTTTTAAGTGCCATTTCATACATTGGAATTTTAACTATGAAGCCAGCTCCATGAATAAAATGATGGAAAAAGATCTCCTCTTGTTTTTGTCCCAGTACACATACAGTGTCTTTCTAAATGCAGGAGAACTCTCATGCTCCATAAATTTGCGCTCACACTCTTGTATTATTTGCAGAGCCATCATAATTGATAAACAAATGGCTCTATTCTTATATTAAGGAGGAAACACATTGCTTCTCTTACCAGTGTAGTAAAAATGTAGTGGTAATACTCTGTCATCATTCCCATGGCTAGTGCCTGAGATAGATTGAGAGAGAGAGAGAGAGAGAGAGAGAGAGAGAGGGGGAGAGAGGGATTTTATAATTAAAATGATTACAACAGTAGCATTTATATAGCTGAAATCACTGAAACAAAGGGCAAGAAGGAAATAATGCAAAATGTATTAATCCAGTGCAGAATCAGCACAGATGCTCCTCTGTTTTTTTTCCTGTGTATGGCATGTTCATGCAGGGAATACTCCTTTCTGTCCACTGTGGTCATTCCTTGAAATAAACATATTACGCCGCGGTGAAGGTAATGCTGCCCACTTTTGGAGTAGTGCTGCTGGAGCTCATGAGGTATGAGTGTTGGTTTCCTGTTCACAGCTGGAGGCTAGGGGCATGGAGTAATCTAACAACAGAGCAGATGGGATTTGATTTGGCTCTTCCACCGTATGTCTCCATAACGATAACGAGCTCTCAGGTTTACTCTCTAACCCAAACCTGCATTCTGCTAGCATCCTTCACAGACTGATAGATGGCTCGATCCATAACGCTAATTAGTTTGTGGGCCAAGCTGTTGTGCTGTGGAACGATACAGCGACAATCGCTGGGCTCAAGTGTCGATCTGTTTCAGTCATTCACTCTATCAGTGCACCTCTCGGGGGTGACATGAAAAATTCAGGAGGCCGCACTCGGAAAGAGCATCTGGCCGGAGCAGCCGCGTCGACCACACAAGTGAGCAAATGCTGCCCTCCTGCTCTCCCACCGCCACGAATAGAAATGTTTGTGGTACGCTCTCTGCTGTTGCTGCTGAAGTAGGTGTGCTGCTGGCTTGCGTTAGTGTACAGAGAGCACTGCCATCAGCTGGTCTGGCTCTGTGCCACACGGTGTAAGCCAGTGCTTACAGCCAAGCAGGTGAATGTGAGTGCTTCAGGAGCTCGGGTGTGCTGAGCTCTGAACTGATTATGAATCACAGATTATTATTGTAGCGGGGGAGTGGAGAGGGCGATTAGAATGGCTTGGGGTCAGGGCAGTAATTGCGGCTGTAGTCGGGTGGCTAAGTGTCCAGGTGGACTGGAAAGCCTCCAGGAGACATTTTCAGCCCGGCAGAGGAAAAACATTTTCACAACCATCAGTAAGCAGCACTCAGACCAACACAGAGCCAAGCAGCCTGGTAACCCGCTTGGTGTGAATGTGACTTACAGTAGATCTCTCTCAACCACAGAATTGCAGACTTTTCCAGCATTCACCTCTGACCTCCAGTTCAGCACGAGCAGCAGCAAGATTCAGTTTTTAAACACTACACAATCACAAAACATTGTAAAAAAAAAAGAAAATCTAAAAATGCACAGCGTTTTTAAAGGAACAATTCAGAAAAAAACTAATTTAAACAACTTTTTCCATACCCCAGATGTAGTCAACCAGTGAAGACATGTTTGGTGCTGACATTTTGCTTCTTTAGTTTAGAACTAAAGCAGTGAGAGCATTACTAACATTGGTTAATAGTCACCCAAATGTTTTCCATTATACATTCCCAAAATGTCTCTCAACACACTCAAATTGATGTTATTTATGGCACAGTATGACTTACTGCAAACTATCAGAATGAAATTTGTCATTGAGCTGAAACTGCAGGTAACCTTTAATGTTTTTTAAAGTGTCCAAGTAGAAGTAGGAATGCTATTTATAATTTTAGCGACAATGACAGTCATAAATACAAAAGTATTTGACCCAAGTTTAGTCTTACCTATGATTATTTTGTGAAAAACAGCCCTGGTGTTGCCTGTATTGGTGTATTAAACCTCATTAAAACAAGTCTGTGCCCCTTAATGAAGAGCTGGATGCAATTTGAATGTGTTGAGATGGGTTTAGGGGATTTATGTAAACAGTTTGAGTGGCGTTTAGTGTTTGTTAGAAATGTAAGCCTAGTAGCTCTGGTACTAACATAAGGATGCAAAATTTAGACTCCAAACATACCTTCTTTGACAAAAAAATCTTGTTTAAGGTCCATGTTCTGATGTCACATCAGATCTATTGAAAAGTGTTCTTCTGAAATGTTTATCATACCCTTTTATTGAAACAGTTATTGAACAAAAGATGTATGATGAAACACCATTTACACTAGAACAACTGTATCCTACACACTGGTTTAAATCAAGATACAATCATGATTTGCTAAAATGACCTAAAATACGAAAGTACCAGAATGACGAATGGTCACTATTTACAATACATCGTCCAATCACTAAGATTAAGATTAATCACTTCTCTGTGTATGCCATATGGCTATGGGACAATAGTTCATCTATCTAAGCATATCTGAAAGTCACTAAAGAAAAAAAAAAGAATTTGCAGAACCCAAACCAGGCTGAGAATATCTCCCATATTGGCTCACTGACTAAAGAATCTGCTTAGCTATACCTATTTCCAACCGTACCATGTGCCACCTTTGGGCTGGCTCCCAGAAAACACAACTGGCCAAATTCTCATTTGAAATGTTGGAAGGCAAGGTTTCTCTGTTCACTCTGCTAGTGTGGTGCTTGCTTTGTTGTCAAAGTAAGCAAAGCCCTCATTAATGTCCTCCATGCTGAGGTACTCAACAATGCTGTACAGACAGCAGTACATGTCCTCAGGAGAAGTGTCTTAGGATTGTTTGTGTTGAATCCTGTTGTAAGGTCATACGAAAGGAGAGAGATTTACAACTCGTATGCCAGAATTGGAAGGAAAATAAAAAATGGATAAATAAATGACTGGGAATGTTTTAGGTGAAGCCTGTACACTAGCTCATTAGTTTTCATTAGAGAAACATATATTACAGACCACCAATGATGAGTACCCTTGACCTTCATTACCAATCTCGCAGTCTGAAATTGATTAAAAGCATTGAAGTCAAAGTGAATCATGGTATCTTTAATATTTCATAATGCTGCAAGCCAGAGAAACACGAACACTTTCTGTTGAGTTAGACTTTGAACTATTAACTCTTTCCTTTGTACAGCTGAAATGAAAACCTTATACACCATAATTGCTTTAGCATGTCAGGATATACACGGACCACTTCATAAAGTATGATCTTTGGGTGGATAGAGAACAGGATGAAAGCTTTGGTGTATGAGGAAATCTTCACATATCAAAATTCCTAAAATGATCAATTGTTTGCATAGACTGTTGTGTGAGCCTTCAGTAACACTGCACTAAGAACCTCACCTGCTTGAGAATGCCAGCAGCCATCTCATGGCCACAGTCAAAGATCACATGGAACTCCTTCCCCCTCTTCATCTCTTTAAGAAGCGGTTTGGCATCTTTTGTCTCAGCTGGCAGTTGTCTGATTTTTAACCGGATATTGTAACGAGAGGGTGCCTTAATGAGCTCCTGTAACCGAATCAGACCTGAGAGAAGCACACAGAGGGAGAGAGAGAGAGAGAGAGAGAGAGGAGTCATTAGTAAAAGTATTTCAAACAGTTAGATTTTGAGAGTGAGACATGAGATGGTAAACACACAAGAGAAACAGGTACAATATTCAGAAATATATAAAGAAGCACTTAAGATTGGCTGCAGCGCAAATTCTTTTTCAACACACACATTACAAATATGTATCTAGGATAATTGAAGTTATACCGTGAATTCATTTGATTCCCTAGGCTGTAATTAGAAGTAGATAAGGAAGCCCTATGAATAGACTTCTAATGTCAATCTAATTTTAATGAAATCTATCCCTCTCTGAACTTATACTGTCACACAGTATGCTTTCTCTCTCTCTCTCTCTCTCTCTCTCTCTCTCTCTCTCTCTCTCTCCCTCTCCCTCTCCCTCTCTCCCTCTCCCTCTCCCTCTCCCTCTCCCTCTCCCTCTCTCTCTATCTCTCCTGCTTTGCACTTTCTCAGGCTGCTACAGCTTCTGGCCTTCTCTTACGCAGCAGAACCTCTCTGTCCATCAATTGTCACTTCGGAGCACAGGTGAAAGATGGAGAGAATTCCAAAATACAGAAACATCATGAAGCTTTCTGATTTAGTCTCAGTAAGCTGCCTCGTTATCAGCCGAACAACTGGTGATGGCTGGATTGCCTTAAGAATGCTGTCACACTTGCTTACTTCACATCATGAGGCATTTTATTCTGAGGCAACTTACTAGCATCAGAGTGTGAGCCTTACAAGCTTATCCTAAGCGGCTGGGGCAGCTCACAACTAGATAACTATGAAGGTCACCCTGTCTCCAGTTGATGATGGGAACCCTCAGCAGTACCTTGCTGCAAGCTAACAACAGGACACTGAGCACAGCAGACATGTGGAGATTCAGTAGCAGTTGACAATTAGACTCACTATGTGTGATTAAAGGTAGAAAACATTCCAAATTAACCATACCATTAGAGTGATGCCATGAATTAACTACTGTTATTACATATAGCTTTGCTGCAGAAAAAAAGCACCTACTCTACTCTACACTTTGGAATAAATGGTGGGCCTTAGAATTTGATTGCATTCAGTCACAAGGGCATTTCCGAGGTCAAGTAAGGCCAGATACTGATGCTGGATCATTAGTTCTGGATCACAAAACACCACCCCAATTCATTCCAAAGATATTGGGTGGGGCTCCATCACTCCAGAACACTATTCCACTGTTTCACAGTCTATTCTTTTGGGATGTTCTACCCCTATAGCCAAGGATACCATTAGTCAGAGAGACTTTAGGCTCATGTGAAGTTGCTCCAGTGCATCCTTTTCTAAGCACAGCTTTTCTATGGAGGTTATAGAAGCTTTGTGCGCAGTTGAACATCTGTGTCAGCAGCGGGTGCACCTTAAAGTCGCTGAATTCACTTAAGAGTTAGAAGAATTAGAAGCCGTTCTGCTCTGTATTTCTCCAATATTGAGTCTTTTTTATCTTAGATTGCTCTGATGTCCCATCTTTGATTTATGTTGTTTAAGATATATAGGGTTGCACCCACTGTGACGCCACAGATCAGTGCTCTGCAGTTAGTCACCAAGTGACTCCACCTGCTTCAGTTCCCTTACATCATCAGTTCATGTTTGCTCGTTCATCTCTGCCTTTTGTGCTGCCATTCTGTCATGGCTGCTCACCCCCTCTGCCCTCTCTCCCCAGCAGTGGGCAGGGGCATGCCCACAGAAAAAAAACATGGCAGGAGCAGAAAAGAAAAAGAGCAACTGTCAGTGCTGATCTGTATTGACTGTGTCTAATGCTTCCTGACTGCTCCTGGATCCGTATTTAACTCGGCATGAATATTTCATCTGCTCAAAGCGTTTATTAGAAGCCCCGTCTGGGAGTCTCCTGTGCGTGAAACATAACGGCCTGTGATAAATATCTGTGGATGGGCTGCATTGCTCAAGTGTTCCCTGCCAAACTCCCTAAAACAGCGACCTGTCTGATGGAGCCAGCACTTCAGCCCCCCCGCCAAAGCAACTATCCCTCCGGAGTCAGAGGTGCAAGATGAACAGCTCTTCCTTTTGGCATCAATGGCATAGAGTCGCACTCTGGGATATGGGAAGGACACAGAGAGCCAGCCCGTGACTCCAGACTGTTCCAGACAAGCAGGTCAAGGTTATTGTAGCCCTTGCTGCATGGGTGGGCTTATTTATGTTCAATTAAATGCCTTGAACAAATTGCAGGAGGATTAAAACAAGGTTCCGGTCAAAGGTTTTAATGGGCAGCGTGAAAGGCAGAGGCATTCCGCTTTGCGGAAATTACACACATGCACACATACATCCGCTCCGTAATTTCTCAATCGCTTTTCTATATTCAGCAGTACTTGAGCTGGGAGCAAGCAGATGAAGGTAAAGAGAGCACTCCATTGCATCATGCTCAGCAAGCACAATCAAGAGTCATTTAGCAAGTCTAAAACATCTGTGTCCCAGCGTCATGCCTGGCATACCTTTAAACACCTTGTCAGAGTTCCACACATATTGCAGTTACACTGCTCCAATTACCATAAGGTGTTGTCTCTTTAACATAAAGTGCAAACATCTTATTAGACCACGTATTCCACCAAGGTAAGGCTGCCATTCAAGGACAGTTTGTTTTATTAAGTCCTTTAAGGGGTAATTTACATCGATGCCATTTTACCACCCTTATAATCATACGCAGATTTAAAACACCATATTACTGCATGCATCACATATAGTGAGAGTCTTTATCAAAATGTCATTAAGAGTATTTGTGAAAATGGCACTTTTATAGATGAAATTATCAAAGCATTTATTAAAGCATGAATGCAGAAGTCTTAAATTATCATGCCACTTAGGAAAAATGGCAGTGTGACTCTCTAAACAATCTTGTGAGCGCTAGCCGAGCGTATGATGGGCTAGCTCCTTCATTACTGTGAATGGCGCTGCTGGTTTGGTGCACTCGCACAGATCAAATTGAAACAGATTACTGAAGGGGTCCTGGGAGACCCTGGGTGCGCTCCAGCAGTGCTCGTCTCAATTCAAGCTCTCGTCCCAATTCTGAAGTGTATTTAGCAAACACACACACACACACACACACACACACACACACACACACACACACACACACACACACACACACACACACACAGAGGCATGCACAAACACATAAAGTCAGCAGCAACATTCATAGACAAACATGGTTCAGGATAATTGTAGTGGTCACAACTAGTTCAAAACACAAATTCAAAATATGCTTACTGTAAGTGCACTAAGAAAAGAAATTCATTTTTTTCCTCCTGCAGCTCTCACAGAACCAGCAGATTCTACTCACACAATTTTTGCAGTTTGCAGTAATTGCTATAGGACATTATTTATTTCTGTTTACATTTTAAATATATTTCACATTCGTCATATACCACACCATTTCCGTCCCCTATGACTATTGATACACTATCATGTTCTGTCGTCTGTACACATAGCCTCTGGTCTGCAGTCTACACTGACATTTAAACTAACACAATTTTAAAAACGTCAGCCACGTGGTTAAAAAATATAGCCATAAAAGAATTACATACTTTGGGTACATAGTACATTACCACAGTAAAAGTACACCTCAGTACTGTTTGTAAAACCAGTCTCATTTTATTGTTCTGGTCTGTAGTTATATGCTCCACAGCCTTCCTCTCTGAGGAACCCTCATCTTAATTTAAAAAAACACACAATTTGAAAAACAGATTTTAAGCCATGTCGAAAGGCATTGTTGTGTTTTGAGACTCGCTACCTCCATTTCCATTCTGGCTATTCCCTTAACTGTACCCACTGCTGAGGATGTTGTCATGGAGATGGGCTCATATGCTTAGTTTGGGAAGTTAAACTGTCACTCTCTCCTGCCACCAGGGAGAGAGGAACAGAAAGAAGAGCACAAGGGAGGAAAAAAAAGCACCCCCTTCCCAGTTTCTACACGGTCTGCACACCCACTCCCTTCCTCACAGGCCCAACTTTAAGCTCAGCAAGCCCACCAGGATGACAGAGTATTGGGTTGGCAGGCTGAGACCTGCTGCTTCCATTCTGCTTCTGCCATTACATATTTGAGTCATTAGACAAATACCATTATGGCCATTGATTTGCTTGTTTGTGTGTTTGTTCATGTTTAACCATTATGCCCCAATAATCTATTCATTTAGCAGTAAACATGAAAGAAACATGGCTCATTTGTAAAGTCAAATTAGAGGTGGCCTCAACCCTGAAACCACCCGAACTCATCTTTATTGTTTTCCCTCTAACGGCCAGATGAGTCTCACTGTTTTATAGCACACCTGCACAAATGGCCCTCATTTTTGCCCTCGGTTTGTGTTTCACTCTCATTTCTAGCCCTCAATGACAGAAAATCAAGGCACTATTAACCCCACTGAAAGCCAGCCATGTCCATTTACCCCTTAATTAATCCAAGCATTGAGAAACACAAGGATCAATTCTAGCCTGAAGTTCAAACTCTGCTAGGAGGACCTCCATGCCTGCAGCAAAGCACAAGAGCCACAGGCAATTCGACCTTACATTTCCACCCCTGGATTTGGCTCAGGGAGTTGACTGGAGTGCTGTAGAATGTCATGGCACTAAACAGGTGGGCCTGTTGTAGCACACACGTGAAAGGAACAGTATCATACTGGCCAGTGGCTGTAGGCTACATATAGTAGAGTTCTGGGAGAAAGCTTGAATGAACACTCTGGGAAATCTGGCAGGATCTCCCATCTGCTGGCTACTAAGTTGAACCCTGGCATATGGCATATGTACCCTGACCGCTGAGGCGCTTGCTGCCTGCTGTTCTAACAGGGCCTGTCAGCCTGGGGCTTTGGCGGCACTGCAGACCAGACGGAGACCAGGGAATCGTGTAAAGTCCCACACCTCAGGTCAGGCTACTCGGGCTTGAGAAAGACTAAGGCAGTGAAGAGCTGGGAGCGGATATGGCTGCTTAGGAGCATTCTCTGGAGCACTCACCTGTGCTGTCGTCATACACAACGGTAACCATCCTCCACTTGAAGAAGTGCACCAAGTCCAGGATGGCTCTGCTGAGCGAGGAGAAGTCAGGGTAGAGGCTGACATAGAACGAGTCACGGTTGTCTGAAACTTGGTGCTTCCACTTGGTCTGGATGTGTGGCACCCCCAGCGCATTGCAGATAGACTGAACCGCATTGGCTGAAGAGCTGTGAGAGGGGCCGAAAATGGCTGCTACTCCTAGAGAGAGTTGGTCACAGGCTAGAAAGAGAATGCAACATTTAGCAATGGTCCAAAGTGATTTGATCTATAATGTAACAATTAATTAATCAGTTGACATCTATAATATATGTCAACTAGTTAATTAGCTATAAATGATTTCTGCCCTAAGATATAATTCTTACATTAATTAAAATCAAATTCCTTTCACAGTGTGTGTTTTTTATCATATGAGGACATTGTATTTTTAAAATATATTCTTCTATTAATGAGTCTGAAAATAAAAGCACCAGTATTCGTTTCTGTGTGCTGTTACAGCTCTGTTGTACTCATTTAACAAACATAGTGGGGGGAAAATCTCAATTACAGCAGCAGTGCTAATGGAGTGTATAATCAGGAGGAGAGAATTCAGATGTTTTTCTGGTGTAGAAATGTCAGATGACTTCAGCATGTGAACCTGTCCCAGGAGTTTTAGTAGCTTATGCATTACTACCACTAACTCATTACCTAAAACCAATCAATTCTCTCTGTTTGCACACCAGCTAGACAGCAATGCCCCCCCCCCCACCCCGAGTTAATCTGATCAATATGCGATTTCAGCAGACGCATGAATAATGTGAATTAATATATTTAATTATAAAACCTACATGAATTATATTTACTCTCAACACATATGGTTTCACAGAACAAAACAGCAGTTCATTGTACAGATCCAATCTGAGTCACCTACCTTTTCGGGAAGCCTCAAAGCTGTCGTGGATGTTTATCCTTTGGATGTCATATGTGAGTGTGGTGTTTGGCAGTAGTGTTCTGTTTCTGTTGATTGTATTTAAAGCAAACTTAAAAGCTAGTTCCTCAGCACCTGATGGACCACTTTCAATGGATTCAAATATTCCCCCTAGAAGAAAGAAGAGAGACAAAGAAAGGGATTGTTTAATTTCATCTTTCTAAAACATCATATAATTTCACATAACTTATGCTTTTATTAATCCACTGGAACACTAACTATAACACAGTTATCAACTCGCAATTTGTTATTGAACAAAATGATGATGTGAATTCTGGTTTAACAGCAAAATATTTGCACTGTTTGTGGCTTGACCTCACAAAATGTTATAGAACACACAAAGAACCCTTAAGCAGTATTGTTTAAGGGAGCTGGCTGCGCCAAAACCATCGTCTTGTGAATTCTTTTGACAGGCAGTAGATGAATGGGTGTTGGCGGCATTGGGGATGGGGGAACACTTAGATCGATGCGCTCTGATTGGCCAGCAGCTCAATCAATCAAGCCCGCTGGGAGCAGTGAGGCACAACACAGAGAGATTGAAGTGTTTTGTTTGGGTCAGCCAGTGGTTTGCCCCTGTTGGCTCACCATAAGTCAGAGTAAAGCTGGACTCAATGTTTTACTTACACTTTCTGGAGGGTACAGCTTGACACTGTGTATAACTCGAGGTGATTTCTTAAATATTCTGTTAATGTACGTGCTTGGAAAATAATAGCTGTAAATAAAATGTGAGTTGATCCACTAAAAAGTAAGTAAAGCCACAGCAGCGGGAAAATTAGATCCACCCATATATCTGTCGTACTTGCATAGAGGACTAAAGCATTAGCTGGCTCAGAGGTGGAGATCAGATAATATCTGCCTCTTTGACATGATTAAGTCTGCATGAGTGTGAAGATTTCCTTACTGAAGCGTTTTTGTAAAACCACAATTTACAGTTGCTTGTTTCACAGAGGGGGGGCCAGTCTGTGGCCACAAGTTTCTAGATATGATTTGCAAAATGCATGTACAGTAAAACATGGCACAAGTGCACAACAATGGAAAAGGGCCATGATGGCAACAAGAATGTGGCAAAGTTTCTCCTTCATTAGTATTCGCCCCTTGGGGAAAACCTATTTTGCATGCTGTAATGAGTTTGAAGGAATTAATAACCATCAGTTAAGCGGGATGTGCTATAATTGGAAGGCTGCGCATTTGGAACCATCTTTGCACACAGAGGGAACACAACTGCAGCTAAAGTCTTTTCTTTGACTCCACTGAAAGGATAATGCAGTGTGGACAGGCAAGTGAAGAGGAAAAATGAGTGGAAGTGAAAAGAGGAGTGGAGGTCCAGTATATGAGGGAGGTGAATTCAGGGAATGGGGAGGCAGAGAGCAGACATTACTGATCGTTTTAAACTGAACGTTTTCTCGTGATAAAGCTGACGCACCAATTTACCTGCACTAGGCCAAATAAAATTCTAGGGTAAATAGAAAGAGGGTTCAAAGTTACCACAATAATTAAAATCCACCCTGCTTGGTCACTAATACACAAAACCTACACAGCAAAGCAAAAAACGGGTTAGTGCTTCACTTAAGGCTAATATAGAAGACTGCATGACACATAGATGACAACACATTACATAATAATTCACTTAAATATATACAAAGATTTATAAAAACTTATTCCAACAAGGATCCACTTAAAATGAATGAATGAAAGCAGGTCAACGATGTTCAAAATACAAAACTAATATAACCTAGAAAGGAATAAGGTTTCTACATTTTCTTCCCGTTTACCATCACAGAGTGAGGTGTAAACACAGTGGATACAGCAACACAAGCATGGACTGCAGCTAGGGTTATGGATCTGACAGACAATGTGCAGGGATATATCCAGAAAACATAGGAAGAAAAAAATGTTATGGGCAAGAAAAAAAAGCCTCTTGATGCCGAACACTGCAATGATATTCCCACAGCTAAGCCACAGTGAGTGCCGAGTAAAATCAATATAACATCCAGACTCAAGTGGATTATTGCTTTTATAGCCGCAAAATACAATCAGTTACAATACACCAATGCCCAAGAGGTAGTTTGATTTATTTAAAAAAATAATGATAGTTAACTAGTTTTTGCTCAGCAGAACAGTCGCTATGTTTACAAATTAAGGATTAACTACACTAAACATTAAAAATTCAGCTATGTGCAGTCATGTGTATAATAAATGTTTGCCAGTTGTTTTGGACAGAACAGGAACTGGTAGTCCTGAATTTAACCTTTGTGTGCAATTCGGGATCAGCCCGCATTACTACTAGAGATGTGCTAACCGTAGTTAATTTTATCCCACATGACACCCAGCCCTCGCTCTTGTGAGAAGACCCCAGAATGTTGTGCTATGTCACTGGTTATTTAAAACTCACAGAAAAAAGGAAAAACACACATACTGCTTCGTAAGAAAGTGCTTGATCTCCATTCTGGATAATACACTGTAAACAATACTGTACATCATGTGGGAGCAAAAGTAGCAGGTCATTCTCCATTCTAGGCAATGATTTCATTAATAAAACAAAGCAAAGTAACAGTTTAGATTTACAAAAAGCTCTTCAAATCAAACCCTTCAAGCCAACCTCCGGCCTTTTCCGTCTTACAGTGGAAGAAGAAATTCTAAAGCGAGAAATGTAAAGAAAGGTCACTATCAGAATCACACAAAGACCAAGAAAGGTCACCAGCACCAGAACAACACAAGGAGTAAATGAACACAAGCATGTTAATAAGTAAACACATTATTGACCTTATTATAGAAAACAATTGAGGGATCACCAGAGACCAGCAGTGTGGCATTAGGAGGCTGTAGAGGCCACAGCAAAAGACTCCCTTGAGGAGAACAAGACACCGCACTTCAGTACACACTGAACATTCATCAATGCGCATTTATAATTTATGGCTTTGAAAGCTCACCAACTTGTCATTAACAGGAAAAAGCTAAGGTCTGTGATTGGAGAATGAATACATTTGTTAGTTCTTGTATCCAGTGCATCTATATAGATATATAATATGGGACACAATTCAAGATTTTTTAATTTATTTTTGTAAACAGCCATCTGCAATCACTTTCATGCCATATCTCATCGGCGCTTTTGAACGCACATTTTTTCATTATGCTTTCATTATTCAGATTACATTTCAAATAAAAGCACTCCAGTCATTACACTGTGCAGTGTGTCATTGGCTCCAGCCCCAGGCTCATCAATGACTGATACAGTTTCATCACGCTGCACTCAGCTGGGCACCAGTCTTGTGAGCTATGCCCTGTGTCTGCCCGCTGAATATGTCAAACCCATACATGACACCGCGTTCAATACTACACTCAACAACCATGACATATTCTTCCTAACCACAGCAGCAACAAAATCAATAATAGCACAATAGTCTCATTTCTGCATTGAAAGAGAACACTTACTTAAAAGAGGGCACAAATTTCTCAGTGTACATATTTCACAGCAGCAGTCCTAGAGAGTAAGAAAGGTGGCTTTCTTCTTCCTGAATAGAATAAAAGGCTCTTCGATTGGATACTTGCAATACTACAAGGCCAAAATAGAAGTCATTTATCATCTCAGATGATCAATCTGCTATGATCACAATGAGATCACCTCCAAAACTGATCAATACTGAAATCAAATGCCTACATGAGGGGAAAAAAACAGCAAAATGAATATAACAAAGAGCAGAAAAAAAGGAATGAAAATTTAACAGTATTTGGTCAAGAATCAAACACATTTTGGCAAAACAAAGAAGTGTGAGGTTCGGTCTAAAGACAGTGGCTGGCCTCATCTTGATATCATTAAGATGATCTAAAGAACCGTCAAACCAGGCCTATCATAATAAAGGCCTGGGAGCATTCTCTTCTACTCCCAAGTGCTAAATAGAAATTGGGAAATTGCTAAATATACACTGTTTCAAATGACTTGTCCACTTAATGTAGGAACAAGCAGTTTAAATATGTTTCATTAAACTCAAACATTCCTTCGTTGAAAAAAAAAACCAGTAAAATATTTTTTTCCCCAAATGAAGTACGTATTAGGTTGGATTGACACTTCATATTCAGTGTTGAATTCACTGTAAAACAGTAACAAAGAAAAGAATATCCTCACATGTTTCTTAAAACACATTTTTGAGTGTTTAAGCAATTAAGCTATTTTGTGTAATTGTGCATAACTATTAAATAAAGAAAGCCAATGCTGCAGCATTTTAAATTCACCTACTGGTCACTCTTTCAGCAAGTAATGGTGGCTCTCTATTTATATGCAATTTCTACTAACTGCTTATACACAGACTCAAATACACACACACACACACACACACACACACACACACATTCTCTCAGAAATGTGGAGGCTTCATAGGTTCGAGCAAAGTGGGTCATGTCACATCATTATGTTTAACCAATCCCTGAGGAATGCGTCTTTTTAAATAGCCATCACCGATATGTCTTTTTGCTGCTCTGCTGAGTGTGTCTTTCAACTCAGTCTTCTGCTGTTAGTTTGCTGGTCCTTTCAGCAGCCAGAGAACAGACAGCACTTCAGGTGCCCATACACAAGAAACAAGTATTCAGAAAATGACTGCACACAATCATGTGAAATAATATCACTGGTTTGAATTAATTGCCTCATTTTTAGTCAATAGGTCTGAAATATATGAAAAATGGATTGAAATGTAAATAGCGTACAATACACATTATCTTGCATAAATATTAAATCGCCTTAAAAGTCACAGGCTGTCTGAATAATAAATGAAACTTTGATCTTTTAATATTTTCTGCAGTCACATATTATTTTGAAAAAAATAATTAAAAGTCTTTAAAAATAATCTGAGACAAAAGTTGTTGAAGTTTAAACATACGAAAGATTGCCCTAACAATCTGTTAGTCATAGAAACGGTTCACCTTTTCTGGATTGAACACTCATTGAACCATTGGTCACTGTGGATCAGAAGGAAAGATGTTCTATTCTATTCTAATGAAAGAATATTCTAAAATATAAAATACATATTCCACAAAAATACTACAAAATAATATACTAGCCTTTGGCTATTCCAGTCATTTCTGTTTGAACCTATGGTGCATTAATCAATGATGGGAGGGTGTAATCCAGAGTAATCTAGCTAAATTATGATCAGATGAGACAAAGATTGAGCACTTTTGACCAAAATTCAAAATGCTGTGTGCAGCACAAGCTTTCATTTTTTAAATAATCCCAACATTGAAGTATGGGAGGCATCATGTTTCAGGGATGCTTCAGCTAGGACTGCATCTTGTTAAAATGGATGGATATATGGATGGATGGATGGTGCAAGACAGTCTGCTTCAGTGTATTAAGAAACTAAAAGACAGGAGAAACTTCATGACAAGAATATAAAGCACAATACCCAAGCAACTCACCTGTGGTGGAATAACAAAAAGGTTCATGTTCTTACATGGCCAAGTTTTGTTTTTTAAATATCGACTGACAAACTTAAAATATACTTTTAGAGCACATTTGTTTGCAATAAAAATGCTGGCTAGAATTTATGTAAATGTAATTTATTATCCAGACAATCTAATAACTTTGGAGCGTTAAATCCTTTTGCAAGACATTGTATTTCTGTTAGTTATTTGGTAGGTGTTGCAACAGGTAATGCTAATGGTAATGCTATTGAACACATTTTCTCCTTAGCTTACAAAAATGCGATGTATACAAAAGCACAGAAGTTACAGAGGGGCACCCATGATGCCAATTAGACTACAGAGAAGCAGTAGTATGGATAGATTTAATGTTGTTACAGTGGTTCGCAGAGTTTAGATTGACTTGATGCCAATTTGTTCTTTATATTTATTGTGTATTCACAAAGTATTCCATTGTGAGAATCTTCCTACTGCTATTAGAGCTAGCTCAGTTAATATGTCAGCATCCTACAGCTAACTGGATTTACTAACATCATTATTTTCACAGTGCTGGACATAATTCAGTTAAATAATGAATATATAATTAATTTACAGGTTCACAGTTCTCCCAAAATATTTACTCAGTTTCCCATTGCTGACAAGGGTTGATGTTACCGCCAGGCACCCCTGTGTGTGTGTGTGTGTGTGTGTGTGTGTGTGTGTGTGTGTGTATGTGTGTTGTGTGTGTGATTTGCCACTCATTTGTAGTTTGTACAAAATGAAATCTTGATAAAGGAATTGTTTGCACAATTTTATATACTCCATTACCATCTTTTCTTGGAATGGGAGGGTTTAAAAGTGGGACCTTATTAATGAACCTATTCCTTCTCAATACTGCAAGACATGCCAAAGTGCTTCATACCAATTGCCTGTTGGATTTTTAAGTAAGATTTTTTTTTTGGTAAATAGCTCTCTGTCCGCCAGCTGTGTTCCCTCCAGCCTTGAGCATATAGTAGTCCGCTCATTTCTCAAGAAACCTAATCTCAACACTACCAATAAATATAAATACATTAATTAAAAGTATCATTTTCATCAAAATTCTTAGAGAGGAAGATGTGAATGTAAAAAAGAAAAATAATAATTTTCTGACAAATTTCAGTCAGCACACCATAGCACCAACACTTCTTCTCATTAAAGTAACCAGCAACCTTTACTTACAGCTCATGATGATTGTTTGCATTTGACACTGTAGATTATATGCACTGCCACTACATCTCATATATAAACACAAAATCCAGTATAATTTTTGGCACTAAAAACAGTGATCAGGACAGTCTTTACCTTTTCTTGTCTTGTCTGGCATTGCATTGGATATTCCAAAACCTCTCTCAATGAAAACAAGCCATGAAATACTAATTTAATCAATCCCCAATTTTCATAAATGTCTTGGATCCCTATCTGCAGATACCAAACCTACTGCCAGAAACCGGTGTGTAATATTTGACAGTGACCTTTCATTTGAAAAGTTGTGAAATCATGTATATTTTCATTTATGTAACATCTCAAAAAGTCTTTACCCTCTTGGCCTGATCTTGAAAAGGTCTGTGCATTTATTTAATTTTAAATTGTATTACTGCAATTTTTTGTGGCTGTACTTGGGGCTGTGCCAAAAAAATCTTCAGCTGGTACGAAGCACAGCTGCTTGACTTTTAACTAATACTGGAAGACAAGATCACAGCAGCCCTGTTTTAACCTCTCTTCACTTGTAACCAGTAAGCTGTATAATTTTAACGTTTTACTAACAAGTTCATGTTTTAGCTCCCAGCAACATTGTTGAATTGCTGCTCCCTTATGACCCAGAATATAGACTTAGATTCTCAGTCAGAGTTCAGGGTTCTTGGTTGTTCCTAAGTTCCAGCTCAGGAGTAAAGGGGTCAGGGCTCTATCCTTGTAAAGCACTTTGTAACTTTGTAACACAAAGTGATCATTGTTATTATTATAAGTAGAAGTAGTTTGATGATGATGATGATGATGATGATGATGATGATGATTTCTTATTTGGTTTAAAATCTAGCCTGGAAACTTTTTATCCATTATAAGTTGAATGTGAAACTGTTTAGTAAACAAGTTATTTATTTACCATAGAGATTTCTAATTTCCAGTTTGGATAATACAAAAATAATGTAACAAAGGTATAGACTATATAAGCAGAATGAGTGAGCTTTCCAGATTAAGCAGAATTGTCAATATTCACATTGCTTGCACTCCAGGTGAGGAGAAAGTTAAATGCTCCATGGAAATAAAGTTTGTGATAAGATTACATTTGCATAATCCCTAACCGAAGACAGAAATGTGACTATGACAGATTTAGAATATAATCAACAGTGTGAGACGGAGGGAAGGAGGGAAGCTCTACATTTCATTGTGAATTACCAAACAGGGATCCTCTCTTTAGTTGGAAACTTAAAGGGGACCTATTATGCAAAATTCACATTAATTATAATAGGTCTATGGGCGTAGTGCAACCTCTCACTAGGCCAATTTGCATAGAACCCAGACCCCCCCACCCCGGTCTTCTGTTTAGACCCCACCCACTAGTCTGTTGCTTGAAACCCCTTTCAGCGGCCATCTTGGGTCTTTGCAGCTCCCAAATTCACAAGGTCAAAAATAATTATTTTTGTTTGCAGTTGGACTCATTTTAAAGATAAGACACTGAAGTTTCATGTCTTTCAAATCTATAAACTTATGTTCAAACAGCAACACAGGATGAAATACTGGATTGTATATATGCTTGTGTTTTATGTATGCTGAATTCAGATGTGCATGACCACTCAGTGGCATGAACTAACTTGTTTGTTTTGTTTAGTTTCGCATGTGTCAAACGAGCAGCGTAAGGGGTGGGTTGAGCATGGGATTTTTAAAAACGACCGAAACTGTGAAGATTAAAACTGGTTATATCTCTTTATTTGATTTCGTGAAAAGAACTTCATGAACATGTTTTGTATAGCCCATAGACCTATTATAACTTGTTTTATTTTAAAGTGAGTTTTGTATAATATGTCCCCTAACATTTATTGAAACCAAAACACCACCACCACTTAACACTATGAACGTTCTATTTTTTCTCTTTCTTTCTTTCTTTCGCTGTATCCTTCTCTTCTCTCTCTCTCCTCTCTCTCTCTCTCCTCTCTCTCTCTCTCCTCTCTCTCTCTCTCTCTCTCTCTCTCTCTCTCTCTCTCTCATGTTGTGATTCCACACACTGCTCTGAAATCGATTGATACACTTGCCGCTATCTTGGCACGCCTGCTCGCCACTCTAGAAAGCTCGGCAGTACCTTTGATGAATATATTCAGTAATCCAGTCAATCGCTGGTATTAATGCTGTTTGGCTTGCTGAAATAGCTTTGTTTGTGGGTTACTGCCCTATTTGAGCAATGAAACAGTGACACATAGGACTGAGGGATTCGGAATGGTTTTAGCCAAACAGATAAGAGGTGTTCAAAGAGAATGACAGAAGGGAATAAAACTGTGGCAACTATGTGAATGTTGACTCACATTGGCATCATCTTCGGCACAGCACATCATTTTATAGCTCACAAACATGTGCTTGGAATTGATAAGAAAAAAGGACTCTCACTTAAATGGCCCCCATAGAAACAGCATGAATCTGTGTGTTGTAGTGGCAGACAATTGGGGTTCATGTTTTGCCCACAAATACAAAATTCCTTATGTAAAAATGTGTGATTGTGTGTTTGTGTGTGTGTGTGTGTGTGTGTGTGTGTGTGTGTGTGTGTGTGTGTGTGTGTGTGTGTGTGTGTGTG
>JBBPDC010000007.1:12501827-12517732 GCA_037974485.1 Hemigrammopetersius urotaenia | reverse complement strand
TGTATGTATAGTGTTTGTATAGTTTGTGTTTGTGTATAGTGTGTGTGTGTGTGTGTGTGTGTGTGTGTGCGGTGTATAGTTTTATTATTCAGTTCTGTTCCTCATCCTGAAAGTTAAGGCCCGGTTGCAGTGCAACCTTCTGCCACACGGAAGGAGGGAAAAGAGGGCACAGAATCCACAATGCTCTTGGCTTTGCAGATGCAGCATGTGGTGTAAATGTCTGGAACAGAGAGGAGAGAGAGACCCAATGATTCCAAGCGTCTTTTTTGTCCAAATGGGTGTGGGCCAGCTGAAGGGTGGTGGAGGTGGCATCATCCATTGAACAGTAAACTGCAACAGTAAAAGCAGACTACAGGGGTTCCAGTGCTGAGGGCAGCTGTGATGACTGGTGTGAATGCGATGGGACAGTAGCCAATCTTTTGCACAGTGATGATAGCAGGGGCTTTGAAGCATGTTAGAATGATGGTGGTGCTCAGAGATATATTGTAGATATACCTCAGCAGCTGCATCACTTCCTGGTTTGGAAAATGCAACAGCACAGACCGAAAATCCCTTCAGCGGCTGTAGAGGACAACTGAGAAAATCATTGGAGTGTCCCTTCCACCACTCCTGGAACTGTACAAGAAACGTGTCCGCTGCCCAGCCCTCCCATGGATTGTTTTCCCTCCTGATGTCAGGAAGTATCCATACCACCACTACCAGACATCACAACAGCTTCTTCCCAGAAGCCACTATATTCATGAACACAGAGCCTGCATGTAACATCAGGGGTCTGAACAGGGTCTGACCTCATACAGAAACATTTACATTTATGGCATTTAGGTGACGCTCTTATTCAGAGCGACGTACATCAGTGCTCGCATAGTCCACATCTGTTTCTTAAACCTGTAAAGCAACTTAAATCCACATCCACTATTCAACCCAAAGTACTGCATGTTTGGTGCATCTGAACAACATCTGTCAAATAATACCTAACTAATACAGACTGCTATAAGAAATGCACATAACACTTTTAACTATCCTATACTCACTCACTGCACTGACACTTTCCAAACTCTTCAATAAAAACATGCTTCTAAAAATTTGTAAAAAACAGCTCTACCTCATAATACACACTTATTTGCACTACTTGCCTGTTTTTGTACTTTGCAATTTTTTGCTTAGATGCTGCAATATAATGTTGCAGCAGTTTTTGACTCTGCACTGTCTGTATATGTTTTACACTATTTGCTTCAGAGAACGCTATTTCAACCCTCTGTGTAAATGTGGCTGGGCTTACAATATTTGAATCTTGAATTTCCATGGGCATTTCCTCACATCAGTCATGGTCAGACAGAGCACCTGGTTAATTCCTTGTTGTCATGTCGTTTTATGCTTGGGAAGGGAGGCCTCACCAACACAGGTTTGTGGAGATGTCCTGTAGTTGATGATGGTCCAGATACCATGATACATTTGCCACGTGCCACCAGTGTCCTGGAAGTGGTTGTGGATTTTCTCCACTCTTCACAGGTTGGCCCTTCTCATGGCAGCTTTATAGCCTGACACAAAGGCAGCAGTTTTATGTGGTGATAGTGTTAGAGGCAGTAATGTCATTGAGTCACTTGCTGATGTAGCCAGTCACTGACATTGTGTATCCTTCCAGGTTGGTAGAGCCACTGTAGGTTGTAGCCTCCTTAAACATGTCCCAGACAGTTTGTTCAAAACAATCCCAAAGAGCAGAGATGGATCTTGGCAGCCAGACTTCCATCTGCTTCAGAACAGGTTTCAGACATCTGACGAGCAGTCTGCATGCTGAGATCAGAATAACAAAGTTGCGGTCTGAGTAGCCAAGGTGAGGACAGGGTTCTGCATGGTATATACCCACAATGTTTGTGTAGAAAAAGTCCAGCACATTTGCCTCCCTCATTAAACAGTAACTGCAAAAACACTTGGTAGAAAGTGAGAGGCACACAAGACGAGTGGAAAACCATGGGAGAAACCTGCTAGAACAAGGTACTTTTCCTCTGTCGAATAGCAGCTTGACGTGCCTTGTCTTTTTCAGCTTTCCATTAGGCAAATCTGGAATGTAGTATACAGTACCAAGTACCCAGTACTATTTTTCATACCTATTCTACTGTGGTTACCAGCAAGCTGAGTAGGTACCAAATGTCACATAAAAATACTACAAGTTACTGATTGGTTAGATTGAGCTGAGGTGGATCCATTGGTATTGTCTACTGCTACTGTACAGAAGATGACGTCATGACAACTGTGCTATTGACTGCAGTGTAGAAGAAACAAAGTAGCAGGTAATAGCAAGTAAAGTCAAAGACAGTCGAATTTACATTTACATTTATGGCATTTAGCAGACCATAAATTGAGTGAGTACTAATAGACTGACAAATGCCCTGTCTACTTATTACTAATGGTTTTGTAAATATAATGGTCATTATCACTGATCAGTATATCTGCAGATTGTTTTTATAGTAAACATAACTATTGATCATTGCTTTGCACTTCATGCAAGTGTTCGCAAATAGAACTATGCCCAGAGCTGATAACTACACACATACACACACATCGAAGGTTTTATTCTGAAAAAGTTATTAAAGTAAATAATTAAATTTAATCTAAATTAAAGAGATCATTATTAACAAAAACATAATGAGTCTCTTGGAATCATTACATGAGTCACTGTGCCTTTATAGGTTTTTCCCATATCCCACAAAAATAGAAAAGAAAATGAAGATATTAACAATCGATGAACAATGGCCAAAGAATTGGCTTGATCATGAAGGCTGCAACACATAAACTTTCCAGCTGCTAGTGCTATGAAGACGGAGACCATAATTTTCAATGACCATGTTTGTGATTGTGTTATTGTGTTTTTAAGTTTAGTGTTGTGTGTATGGTTTTGTTGTTGTGTTTCTGAATTTGCAGTTATATGCCAGTGTAAACACAGGCAGGTAATAATGTAATGGTAGTGTGCTCTCTCTCTTGTTTTAATTATAATATGTGCTGCTGAATTTTGTACAAATCATAGAGGATGTACTGTTTTATCAGAAAACATAGGCAATCCAGTGCAATCAGTGGGATATTCTGGACAATGTTCAAGTGGAAAACTTTGAGTCAAATGTGGAAGCACATTTGTTAATTTGTTAATTTGTTTTGTTTTAGGATTTTGACAATTAACAGCAAGATTTAATTAGTGATGTGTCTAATGCTATTAACATTTTTAAATAAATTAGAAACTGTTCGCAAATTTTAGAAGACAAATCACCATGTAATGTATTAGAAGGGGTTTTTAGGCCAGTGAATTACTTAGACTAGTTAGGCATGACTGTCAGGATCTACACATGGTGTTAGTGTAAAAACAAATCTACTGGGATACTTTTTATAGTGTATATACACATTATAATGTACTCAGAATATTATAATATATCTATAGTTTAGATTTTCTCCATAAGATTTGCTAACAATTACTCTTATACTGCTGTATCTCCTCATTAAGGACATTTAAAGTAACTCAGGTTTTCTTCCATTTGGCTGGTGCAAGAATATCAGGGGCTTCCTTCAGTCTAGCATCAGGGTTAGGATGTAACAGAATACAATTCACAATACAAAAATGAAATATCTGTATTCAGTCTTCATCACATTTTATAAGGCAGTACTTAGAATATGTTTTATTAATAAATAGGAGAATGAATATTTTGAATATATTTTGAATATATCTGCATAAAAATCGTTTAAAAATCTTTAAAAGTGTTTTATGTTGGGGTTTTTTTAATCATCACATGCATACTTTTCCCTTTGTAATTTGCAGTGGTAATTTGTAGATTAGCACACAATAAATTGTAGATCAACCAAGCTAGGGTTAGCTACAAACCTAGTGTCATGTCCCTGGTCAGCGGCCACTAGAGGCCGCTCTTTCTGTTTGTATGAACTCTCATTTTGAGGTTCTACACCGGCCAGGTGAGAATTCACAACTGGTCGGCGTTTAAGTGCTTGTGTGTTTTGATTTGTTCTTGGTTTAATTCTTTTTTGTATTTAAGAGCCTTTGTTTCATGTAATGGGGTTGGCCCACCATCAGACTAACTTTCATTCTAGTAGGACCTTCTGTTGTGTGTAGGCCCTTGTGCCTTTTGGAAATAAAGTCTGAAGTAAAACGGAATCCCACGTCCACACCTCCTTTCCTTGGCACCTCCTAGCTAGCATTTTAGCTCCCTTGTATCCCTCAGTGGTAAATATTATTATTATTATTATTATTTATGAAAATGATTAGATCTTTTTGATTTTTGAATGTCCATTTTCATTTGAATTGGTCATCTTAGATTTGAATAATAATTTAAGCATAGAGACTTCACCACCTTTGCAAATCTTTTTGTCATTATGTGACTTCTGTTACTTTTAATCAGCTTGAGGTCACCAAGTAAAAATAAAAACTTAGGGATCTTTTATATGCTTCTAGTCCATTCATATTGATATATTATGCCATAAAGTATTCTAAAAGTATTCTGAATACATTACTTTATTATATGATGTAATAGGACATTTCACAATATGTTTATGGCAATGTATTCAGTATCACTTCTATTCCAAAGTATTTTGATGAGCCCTCGCTATCATTTAGTTACTGTTTCATGTTACATTGATGCACTTTGTTCTGAACTATATTATAAAAGATATAAAACCGTTGCAAGATGTTAACTTCAAGAAGTTCAAGAAGCAGATTGCACAACTCCACAGAGAGCTTAATATCTAGGAACTGCTAAACTTTAGTCATATTTGTTTACAAATACGAGTATTATTTTATCCAGTGTTAATAAATCACAGTATCCTCTATTCTTTTCAATTGAGGCTAGACTCTAGTGCGTGGTCACCATGGCTTCGCCCACTTTAATCATATTTAACTTTGGCTTGTTACTGGTCTCACTAGGACATGTATCCCATTGATTTTTCTTACTTCATTTTTTGACTCCATTGCGGCTGGTTTCTTTGTTTGTATTTATCCCTCTGTTCCTTTTTAACTCTGTGCAACATAAATGCTGAGTGACTTGTTTTATTCTTGTTTTCATGTTAACAAACTTATTACAATAAAGATCTAATCTACTCTTACTCTTTTCTCTCAGTTCTTATTAAGCATTCTCACTATCATTAAGTATTCCTGTGTTGTGACCTTGGCCTTTATTAATAACAAGTATGGGAATTTTTCTAAAAATAAAAAAGCTACTCCTTACATGTATGCCAGTGGCAGCTCCTGGTCAATATTTTTGGTGAAACAAATCACCCTTCATCCCTGGTGCGCACCGCGACACAAACTCAGTACCTTGCTGTGCACCCTGGGCAGCTTGATTTTCTTGCCCTAAGTACTTCACCTCCATGGTTTGATTTTGCTGCCTCACATTTTGATGTATCTTCTCTCTCCTGCTCTTCCCTCAATCTCCTCATAGTTAGTGTTAAATCACTACAAAATATAAAAAAGTATTTTATTGTGCATATCTTACAAACACGTAATATAATAGTACATAATTCACTATACTTCTTAATCCCAAGAAAACACATCTAACCTCTTTCTCACCATATAAATTAATTTTATCCTTCTGGTCTTCTTGGTGAAGTTGTTAATCACTCTGTCGTACCAGCAGGGATTTTTTTCCAAGGATTTCACCAGTGCCCAGCTTGGCTGCGTGGTGGTGGGATTGCTAATAAGCGGTCAAGCTAACAAGCGGTCAAGTTAACGAGCTAAAGCCCTTCCTTTTGTGCACTCGTAGACAAATAATTAATATAAAATAAAAATAAATATTATTAATAAATGCTAGTAAATATTATGTTACGTGTTTTTGTTATGTATGAAGCTTCAGTCTCACATTCAAGGGCAGTGCTCAATATATAAAATAGATAGAAGTGAAAACAAGGGCGGCGATTGGTCACAGTTTAATGTCAGTCATTTTGAAGTGGAGAACAAGCCAATCGCAGTAGGCAGTCACTTGTTTCATGGGTGAGATTTATTTACCATTAGAGTCCTTTGAAACCTCGAAAATCCACGAGCATATTGAAAAGATTTACATTGAATGAATGGGGACGCGAGTGAAATATGTTTCACTGTAATTCTCTGTTTCACCGCGTTGGAGGGGCGCGGTTTCACGTTTTTGACCAGAGCCGCATACAACTGTAATGCTATTGAGGAGCTGAAATTGGGAGAGCAACCTTATTTTTATTTTTTGTTCCACACCAAATAAAAAGTGATAGTTATGAAGTTGTTTTTGGATAAATTTTCTTGTTGAAATATTGTTTCACCTGTAGACTTATGGAAACCACCACTGATGTATGCTGCTGCATTCTCATAATAGGCAGGTATAGTATTATGATACATGCACGGAGCTGCAAATGCTGAAATACACTGGGATCTACAAATGCTGTTAGGCAGGATTGGCATGTGAAGTGTTACAAAGCCAAAAGTTGTTTTTATAGGCATTGCATTACAAAATTGTATCTCCTTACATAAGCACATTTGTCTTCAACAAAGTTTACTAAAAACATCAAATAATTACAATTTGCCTAGAAATAAATAGAATAATCTTGCAATATTCGTACAACAATTTCATGATGAAAAACACTACAAGATAATATCCCCTGGTGCAGTACCATTTTTACACCCCTGGATAATATCCCCTGGTGCAGTACCATTTTTACACCCCTGGATAATATCCCCTGGTGCAGTACCATTTTTGCAGAAATCTATGGCATTGGTTGACTGTAGCATTACTGCAAAAACAAAAGAGATGGCCAGCCTAAAATTCTCAGATGTTCTACCATATGCTGGCACTGCTAATGCACCATCTGCACTCTTGCGAGACCTGTTCTGTCAACTGTGTTGCACATTGCAGGTTCTCTCTCCCTCTCTCAGGCTTTCTGCTCTGTATGTAGGTGTTGTAAAAACACACAATTTCAGGAAAGCCTGTAATTTGGAGAAGTGCCACTAGAAGCTTGATAGAGTGCTTATGCAAAATTGCAATAACAGAGCTGTCCATTCTTTCCAACCACCAATCATGCTGTCTGTTGCTACAGAGGCTGTAGTATAACAATATGTCACACCGTTTCCACAGTATTAATGATATTGTGTGTGGTGACTGTGGCCTACATTTTAGATGATTTATCAAGGAGAAATTTAGTGTCAAGTTGTGTGACTATTTACAGGGCTAGGGTCCAAACTTTATATCTTGTCAGTGTCCAAACGTACAGGCAAACTAAAGGGATTTTGTGAAAGTAATACTCAGTCACAATAAAGACGGAACTGTAATGCCCGCCTTGGCCCCGTGTTGCCTGTATGTGGTTAGGGACACTATGTCTGAACTGTGTAGTGCATCATAGAAAAGACAGTATGTTTTCTGACAATTTTAATGGAGCCTCTTTACTGCATTCATAATGTTCACTGAGGCGCAGATGAGACGCCCCATAAAGCCTGGGTGACAGGCTGTAGGTAGAAGGTATAAAAGGGAACAAACCTGCAGGCCACCAGTCAATATCATGGAGAGCATCCACATTCACTACCTAGCTTTAATCACTAGAAATGTCCTGAGTGTTTTGGATATGGGCTTAATATGCTTATATTCTAGAGCATATATTAAAGCATACCTATTTTAGTGATTGGGAATGAGAAAATAATATATTACTCTAGCCTTGTTAGTCTGTTTTCAGTGGCCTTAAGTCCTCGCTGTTTCTGAGCTGTAGCAATTGAACTATTCATGTTTCAGTTAAAGGTCTCACAAATAACACCAATTTTAAACATGTTTAATTCCATCTATTCAATTTTTGCAGCAAAAAAAACAATGTGTTTATAGTATCCCTCTCACTGAAGTGAGCAGTGTTAAGCTTTAACATGCAAATATTAGAAAGACCCATACAACACTACCCAGACAGAAAAGCGCACATATATCATCCATTTACACTACAGCTACTCCAGTCTTATGTGAAGGATACAAGATTTTTTTGTTGTTGTTTAGGATGCAATATTAAAATACGGAGCACTTGAAAAATGTGACAGGCTTTTCTTCACCCGGCACCTATAACTAGGCGAGAAAATCAATCAGACTTTTCTGTTGTTTGTCTTGGAAGTTTCGCTGAACAGATAATATTTTATTGCCCTCAGCACAAGATTGACTATGTTCCTTTGTTCATATATACAGTGGTGAGAAAGAGAGAGATATTTAGGAAAAGAGCAAGAAGGTTAATAGGAGATCAGCAGTAGTCCAGTTAATCTCTCTTAGCTGTTAACTGTAGGTTTAAAACAGGATGTGAGGAAAGTACAAGGGTACTTATTCCAGCTTGGGCATATTTGTTGCTGTACATTAATAACGTTAGTAACTATTACTGCATTTAATTTCTCTCGGAGACTCTGAGCATTTGCTCATATTTAGTGGTGAGCAAGAGGTTTAGGGTAAAAAAGACACTGGGGAGAAGACGAGATGTGATCCTTCCTTTTCTAGTGTTCATGCAGGTTTGTGGGATGGTGTAAGCAGGTGACAGATGGTGACCCCATCGTAGCACTTTCACTAAACTGATTTTTATTAGGCTTAAACAAGTGTGAGCACTGCTAATTTCCTGTGGCGGACAGAATGCAAATGAGGCAATGCACAAGCTCTAAAGGATGCTGCCCGGACCATATGGAGCACACATAGTACTGCCAAAGCAGACGCTCAACTCAACACTAGAGCCAAAAGACCCACAGACCTACACCAACTACCACTACTTACCCCCTATTAAACACAACCAGCCACCAGTCATGCTCTGCTCTTCTGCTCATTCACCTTGAATGTGTGTGTTTGTTTCTCTATAATTCTGATTATGATCATGATTCTGACATAATTTGTTTGCTATCATATCAGAACATCAAAACTCAATAAATGTTTCATGACCATGGACTATAGAAATTGACCAAGACTGCTTGGGAAACACTTTACATAAAAACAGACATAAAAACACACACACTATTCTTTCAGTGTTTATGTATCAGGTTTTATAAGAGCGGTTATATGCATTGCAAAATATTATATGGCAAATATATAAAATTCCATGTTCACACAGCTATGAGCCAAATTAAGCAGATCTATAACAATGCGCTCATTTTAAATGACATTTCAATTTTATTTACAAGTGTTGTTACAAAGCAGCTTAAAGGGCAGCTGGTAGCCTAGTGGTTAGGGCACTCGCCCTGCGACCGGAAAGTCCGGGTTCGATTCCCAAGACCGCTAGGCACCTCTGAGGTACCCACACACTGCTCCCCGGGCGCTGTGTTCGTAGCTGCCCCCTGCTTCACTTGGTGAATGGGTTAAATGCAGAGGAAGAATTTCGTGCTGTTCACACTGTGTGGTGTAGTGTGTTCACGTATGACAAATGGTCACTTTCACTTCACTTTATAAAAATCTACCAAGTCTTAAGCGAGCAAGCCAAAGGTGACAGTGGCAGGAAAAACATTAGAATTTTAATATTTGTGTTTCTTTGATAGTTTCACGCATACCTTTTTACAGAGTATTACTCTGTGGTTTTAATGTAAATATTCTGTCAGATAAGAAAATATATTCTGGACTGGATTTATGTTACTGAGGTAGTAGACTTGTCACAGAAGTAGTATCAAGACATACATCCCCTAAAAACTTTGTTTAGCAACCATTGTCAGTTTAGTTGCTTTACTGAATGGAGAGCCAAGTTGCAATTCTGTAGTTAATGTAGCATTCCAGGATTGTTGACATTGTCTTGAAAGTCTGTAATTTTTGCTCTACTTTAAGCAGTGCAGTAGTCAGAAGATAATGTTGCACCATATACAGCATAACAGAAAACAAGAAACTATCTTCAGTTTCACAAATGCCAAAAATAGCTTAAATGTTGGAAAGCCAACATCATGTCATTTCATACCATCATGTCCTTTAAGTAAATTCCCATTTTTCCAGATGGCAGAAGGAGTAGAATTTTTTGGGGTCTAAATGTTTAAAGGTGAATAACACAACAAATAAGTCAAAAAAGAGACATCAAAAGAAAGAAACCTAGAAAGAGGACCTGTCATACTCCTCTAGTTGACAGCAGACAGCAAAACAATAACACAACACTACCAGTTAATAACAAAGAATGGGAACTCATTATGAAATGAGTAATGAAGGAAGTGAGCTTAGCATTAGGCAAAAAATAGCCACTGAACCACAATGATTACTGTTATCTCGAGATTTTTTTCCAGTAATACTAGGTTGCCATTTCCCATTCTAATACTCACTCCAAAATCTACTTTATTTTCTTTTATTGTTCATTCTTTTAATATTTCCTCTCCATATGTCAGTTAAATGCTTCCACTTTTCATCTTCAGACTGGATCTCTCCTTCTGCGCCTTCTGCAAATGAAACGGTGCTATTCCCTGAGCTCTGGTTACAATATCTGCGCACAGAAACTTTCACACATGGAAGGAAATGTGCAGAAGCAGGCATGGAAATGATCACAACACAAAGGCCGTGTGGGCCGATGAAAGCAATCTCTTTCTTCCTCTCCCTTCCCCTTCTTTCACTCTAATTTCCTCTTTTCTTCTTTTGTTCTTCCTAAGCACCTCTTTTCTGGTATATTCTCCCACTCTAGCGCTTTCTGAGTTTATCCTGTCTTGCTTTTACTGGAGGGCTGAAGCCGTGTATTTTTGCTCTGGAGGTGGGGTTGGTGGGGGCTTCATTGTTGAGGTGAGGATATTTTTTTCATATATTATTATTATTATTATTTATATCTTACAATATTATCAGAGAAATTACAAAAATTCTCATGAACTGGAGCCATCACAATTAAGAACGAAGACCCCCTGAGGAATATCATTCGGACAAAGAAAGGTTATTCTTTTATAATCAAAAGTAGCTAGAGGACTATTCTACCTCTGGCTCCGTCCCACCCTCCCTTGCCTCATCAGAGGTGACTACTGCAATATCATTTCAGCAGGCTTTTCCTGCCTCACTCACTTCTCAGACATTATCTTCTAGTGAATGCAAAAGTCAAATGCTAATTCCTGTGCTAAAGCACTTAATGTTTGCTGGCATCCATTATCGAAAGGCTCCAACAGAGAGAGAGGCAATGTGATCTCCGCTTTGGTCATAATGAATGCAGTGAATAGTAGTAACGTCAAAATGGAACAAACAATAAGAGATAGAGAAAGAGAGAGAGAGAAGTAGATGAAAAAATATTAACCACTGAATCCCGTTGAAATGAAACCTGTTAAAAAGGGACTCATAGACAATTATTGGCTTTATATCTATCTATCTATCTGTCTATTTATATATGTGTGGGGGTGTTTCAGTGTTAACTGTGGAATGATGTATTTTGTACACACTTGCTCACAAACAAATTTATTTGTGAGCTATTGTTCTTTTGTTAGATAAAGCTCTATGCTATTCATTGTAATTTAACTTGGGTGATTGTGAATGTTTTGTTGCTGGCTATTACAAGCTGAATATCTTTAATTCTCTTAACTGTTACCTTAAGCATTAGATTTACTGTTGACAAAAAAAACCCCAATGATTTTAAAATAATTAGAATAACTCAAGATTTTACTCTTCACCCACCTACCCATTGTCACATTTTGCTGCTGGCTTATTGTTAACTCACGGTATTGGAAGACATTTCATTTTCTTTTTTCACAACAATTGTACTAGAGCTCATTACACAAAAAATATCTCATTTAAGAGCAATACAGCAGGTCTGAACCAGTATGACACAGCTGAAGTGTGTTAAGAACACATGGCATACAGTCTCACTAACACAGAATAGTTGTCAGGTTCTCCAACCCTACACTGAAAAGAGTCTTCTGACAAGCACTTCAGTTCACAATACAAGATAAAGATGTTAGGTGGTGGCTATTCAGCTAGAAGGGAATGCCGAGCATGAAGAGAGCATGAATTAGCCATCACACTGAAACTGAAATTTACCATTTGTGGGCTTACTTTTGGCTACTGAAGTGATAGGTGCTGCATTGGCACATTGTAAGAGACAATATTTTATAAACCTGCTAAAACCATCCAAACTAAAAACTGTGTTTGAATCTTGAGGTTTGAACTAAGGAAGGTCCCAGCCTAAGGGGCTGCGGTGGGGGGTGTTTTTTGAGTCAGCACTTTCTTGCAAACCCAGCTTCACACGTGTTATATAAGCCTAGCTATACGACAGTTCTCAGAACCCTTCTTTAGCCTAGATGAGTTCTGCTTCTGGTTCATTTGAATTTTCTGTGCTCCTAGGAAGAAAAGATCTACACACACAACTTTGAACCTGCCCTCTTAAAAATAAAAGTGCCGACGAAGATTCTCTGGAGCGATGCCATAAAACAACTACTTTTGATTCCACTGTAATGGAGGCTTTTAAAGAATTGCTTTTGCTGCAATGATGAGGTGCAAAGGTCACATAATTCTACAGTGATAAAGATTCAATAGCAGCTAAAGGTTTCCCTAGATGTACTATACCCTACATGCAAGGGTACATTGAAACCTTAATTTTGAAGAATGTAGATCAGAACTATTTGATGTTGATGAATACATGTTCTAAACACAGGTACAAGATAAGACTGCAGAAGCTCCCAGTCTCCAAACTTGTGTTCATTAGATTTGTTCTCTGAAAAAAGAGGCGGGATATATATCCCTCTAACACAGTTGCTGACAGCCAAAATTCAACCATAAACTGTTTAAGGGTCAGAGGATAAGACAGTGGGGAAAAAGGGACAGAAGATAATAAAAAGACTAAAAAAGCAGAGTGTACAAGACAAGTTAGATGATGGAGAGGAAGGAGGGTCACAGAATACACACCACAAAAAGAACCAGCAAAAAGACAACAAATGGAGAAGAGCTGAATTGCTTTCATACTCCACTCAGCCACCAATGGACTCAGACAGCCTTGGCTCCCCAGACAGGAACAATAAAGCTCGTAGAAGATCTTTTGTTCACACAGACTAAAAGGGGAGAAGTTTTGAAAATATCAAGACAAGGTTCACCTGACCCTGAAGGCTATGTTTTTTTTTTATTTAAGCTTGAGTCATATTCTCAATCCCTGGATAGAAATCAAGCAAAAGTAATTTGATTTTGTGACGCTTGGATGTTCTCTCATCGATCTGCTAGCCAGCTGAATTGGACAGGTCAGCCATGTGGAGGAAAAAGGAAGTCATGGCTGATTTTTGTCCTGCAAAGACAGAATAATTCTACAGCTGCTGGCCTACTCATGAACTTCTCCTGTTAATAAAAAACTTCTCCTGTTAATATTGTACCAATAGTCAGAAAAAAGTTTGCAGTAGTGAAGAATGTAGATAGGCTTTACCTTTTTATACACAAACAGAGGACACAACAAAACTCACGTTGCCTTTTTTACCCTACTACTGTACCCCACCCCTCCCCTTTAATTCATATGAAAAGGGTGCCAGCACAGCAGGGATCAGCACTGTCTTATGTGATATCAAGGAGCACACTCCATCAGGAATGTGGCACCTATTAAAAGAAAAAGACGCCTGGAGCAAAACTTTCCTTTTTTTTCTTTCATGTACTCTTAGCCAAAACATGGCTCACAGATCAGCCAAAAGGGTGGGTGTGGAAATGAAAGCTGCAGCTTATAGATCACTGGGGTGTGCAGATTTTATATTTGTTTGAGTGGTATTACATCATACATTTAGGGAGCCCCCCCCCCTCTCTTTTTTCTCCCTCCCTCTCTCTCTCTCTCACTCTCCCTCTCTTTCCCTCTTTCTCTCTCCCCCTCTCTCTCTCTGGCTCTTTCACTCTCTCACACTCTTTTCACCTGAGTGGTATTATCCCAATGATGCTGTAGTTCCCCTCAGGATGAAAGCGCTTATTTTCACCTCTCAGTAAGAGAGAGCTCACACTAGAAATCCGAGGCCCAAACTTGAATCGCACACATGCTAGAAATGCATGATGTGGGCAAAAATTTGATATTTTGATTATGATGGTAATTTGGAATTCATGTATATCATGGTATCATAAAACACAATGATCTAACATGGTAAATGATCTACCCAATTTGTTCTGACCAAAGATTATTTACATTTGTTGCATTCAATGTTGAATGTTGCGTTCTAGTGCCCTCACATTAAAGCCTTCCTTGATATTAAATTTGCAAAAATGAATATCATGACAATGAACAAACTCACACACATACAAATGACTAATCTGCAATTCTGCAGCAGTTACTGCTCACTACGGGCAGAGTCCTTAGTAAAGTGTACCTTATATATCTTTAATATGCACAAAAGTTGTTTTAATCAGGATAGATTGACCTGAGAGAGAGAGAGAGAGAGAGAGAGACACAGAAACAGAGCAAGAGAGAGCGAGACTACAGCTCTGGGCTCAGGCGCTGGTGGTTGAATTATGTAGCCAGCGTCGTCACCCATGTCATAATGAGCCGAGGAGGATCCCGGGTGTGATGACCTGTGTGTAACATCGTGTCACACTCATTTACCGGCAGCAAGAAGCCAAAGGTCAACCATCAAGAGGGAAAAGAAGGGGAGTTCACTCTACCATGTACAACAGAACAAAACCACCAACAGATCTTAGCAATTTAAATGTGAAATACAGTTATGTTCAAAATGTTCCTTCTGATCTGATTTTTTGTTTTTTGACTTTTTTGGATTTGTACACCTGTAAATGTTACACATTTGGCATATGGTAAAAATAAAGTAAGGAATTCAGTGCATTGTAGCACAATTCAAGTCTAACTTGAAGAATAACTAGGGGTCATTTCACATAAGAAAAATTATTAGCATGATAATAATGTTTCAGAGAAATTAAACGAAACAGGCAACTTATCAGAATTAACATTACAACAATAACAATAATGAACATATTTCAAATATATGTTGCTGCGATTAACCTGCCTGAAAAAGGTAGCAGTTGCATTTTGCATTTTTGAGGGGCAAACATTTAATTAATACCAATGTATCATGCCCAGAGATGATAAATTAAACAAATACTCTGAATAGGCCTTGGTTCTTCAGCCTTATGAAACAAAATATTTTTCAAGCAATGAACAGAGGCTGGCTTTAAAGGTCAAGGTCATGTTGTGGTGAAGTATGGTGGTGGATGAATGACATTTTGAGGCTGCATGAACGTTAATCTTTAAGATACATTTCTAGATTTCATATGGCTACCTATGCTAGGAGCCCAAAACCGCCTCAGTTTCTGACTGCAGAACTGATCTTAGTTGGATATTTTGGTGGTTCACTCCCAACATAGCAGTGGCCCTGAAATGTGACACAGCAGTAGGTGTTACACTGGTACAAGATGTGCTAGTACATGATGCTGCGTTTTTACACACATCAGTGTGTCTATATGTGAAAGACCCAAAAACATCCAGCCAAGAGGGGTTCTGAGATCTGTAACGGACCACTGATTAAATGCACATTGTGTTAGCAATAGTGTCTAACAGTACACTTGCAAGACGGATCTATACGGTTGATGTTTAATGTAAAATGGTTTAGTTAAAATCATGAGGATTTGCATTCCATGTGTTCATTTATTGCTCAAATCATCAAGAGATTTTACCCAACAACTGTGATCTAATCTTTCAACAACTCCTCTGCCATATTCCCTACAGTACACACCACTTATTTACAACCCCCGAATGCTCTTCGCTTCCACAGCACACACTCTAACATGCCACACATCAATATTCCTCAATAATCTCAAGCACTTGAGGCACCAATCCTAAACTGCCTGTGTGCGCTCTCTAGCCAAAAAGAAACGGAGAGAGGAGTCCCTATCGTCTCAGAGCATTTTAAGATCATGTTTAATTCAAGGGAAACATCCTTTATTTATTTCTCTTTTTATCTCTGTCTTTTCCTCTCTGTTTTGTGCTCTCTCTCTCTCTCTCTCTCTCTCTCTCTCTCTCTCTCTCTCTCTCTCTCTCTCTCTCTCTCTCTCTCT
>JBBPDC010000007.1:12482264-12492404 GCA_037974485.1 Hemigrammopetersius urotaenia | reverse complement strand
CACAGCAATCACAGGCAAAACAAAAGTCCCAAATAAAAACACGGTGGCCAATAACGGCCCTCAGCCGTGACAATAATATTCCATTTACATCTGGGGGGTCATGATTTGTCAATTGCATTAACGTGATTTAACTGGATTATATACCAGAATTGGTCATGATAATGTTATAATAATAAATCATTCATTGTACTCATTCTTAGCGCAACAAAAATATAAATATAATTATCTTCTATGTAAAAATTACAAAGAAACACTTGGTGTTTATTTTTATCAGTTATATTCTACTACAGCATTTTGTGTGAATCTTATGTGGTCATTTATACCCTCTAGTGCAATGCATTTGATTTTAAATTAGGCCATTTTTTTGTGTATTAAATTTTCACCTGTATGTGCTGTGTCAGCATAGCAACAAGAGAGGTTTTTTTTTTTTTTAATGACACACTGACCCCTTTGCTCTGGCCACTACTGGAGCTCTGTCCGGAAAGCTTTCAAGCCAGGCATATCAGTGGTTTCAGTGGCTGGGGGGTATTCTAAGAAGCTAAATCTGAGTTAGCAAGAAACACGTTGCCAGCTAGAATTAGAGAACTTATTAAGTCACATATATTTAATTTTTGTGAAGTTCATTGTGGTTTGCTACATTGCATAATCCAGTCCTACACTTTTCCTCTTGTCCTCAGTTTAGGAAATGAGTAACATTTGAAAATCTAAGCGATGCAAAATAAAAATGCCCCATGCACTGCACTGAGATGCTCGGTATTTTTGCTTTACAAGCTGAACAGAGACTGTACCTTCTATACACAGTTACATGGCCTGTCCACCAAGACATTTATTCCAACCAGCCACAAAAAAGTGTATGAGGTGGTGTACCCTTAACTCCAAGAGAGAGAATCTTGTTCAGAAGCCAATGCCCTCTTTTGTCCCCTTGTGGGGCCTGACTTGGAAGGGTGGGAAATATGTCTCTCCTCCTGTTTTTGATTTCAAATGTGCACTTTTCGACAAAGCCATATACTACCACTTTGAAATATGAGCTGAGAAGCAGAAGGCTCTCTGTGTTTTCCCCATGGTTCAGTAAAAATACACACAGGCACAGGTGCTATATCTCCTTTACACATGACCATATACCATCACACATACCCAAGGTCACCAAACTGGTGGTAGGAACAGGCCTGTACTCAGGGAGGGGGTAATGAAGGTCAGCATTGTTCCAAATGAATGGTCAGCACCACAAAGATAGACAACAATGACACAGAAACAAAGTGACCGACCATCTAACTCTTGACCTTATCTCACTCAGCTGAAGTCCTTAGGAAAAAATGTGATGCAAAATGAATGCAGTCTTTTGATTGAAAAAATATTTAAAGTGTTTCTCTTGGATAGAAAATGAGTAACGATTGCATTTCTTAACCAGTCCAGTCATGCAATTTGCATCGACTTCACATCTTAATGCCAAATAACGGATGGAATCATAATAGCCTCAATAATAATAAAAAATCTGAATCTTGATGTGTGAGTGATGCTGTCTTAGCGTGATTGATTAGGGTAAACAGATTAATTGAGACAACGGTTTGTGAAATGTCATTCCTATTTTTACCTGACATTACTGCTCACTCATCCGCTTATCCATGTATTGTCTCTAAGTCACTTTCATTCTCGGTAAATCTTCTTATTTACAAGCTGTTTGGGCGAGAGGCAGTGCACATTGTTCTTTTGCTGTTAGGTGACGGTATTAGCAAGATTGCAATGCCATTTAAATGCTGAAAGGGTAAAAAAAAAAACATGGGTCATTAAATCAGTGGATGAGCTGCTTCTATGTGAGAGTTATATGGTCAAACACCTAGGTATCACACATATGCTACACACGCGTTGCATGATACCCCGGTTTAGCAAAGATTAATACAATGTAGGGGTGAACAATATAAAGATACCTTTACCACAAGAGATGACATCTCTGCATGTTTCTTTAAAAAAGGAGGTTCAGCTGGAGCACACAAGTGACCTAGCTGTTGCCACGTGGTATAGCTGTTGCCACTCTACAGTGAGCATATTTGAGTTCATAGATTGCCTTTTTTGATTGGATGTAGCGATCCACAGTGTGTGAACTGTTAAAAAAAGCACATATATAGTGTCTAAGGGCATTTTTTGAATGTGATGCCAGTGATCTGCTGTTGAATCGTGTTTTTATTCCAACTTACCAAACCATTAAAAAATTAGACCATGTATCGTGAAAATGTTGTTAAGTATCATAATCCTATATTTTTGCCATCTTGCCCATCCATTAGAAAGCCATAACATATCTGAATAGTAAGACCACCACTGTAGCATGAAATTGTAGAGGTTAGCCTGTTACCCACAATCAGCATTCTATGCACTAACAACTGATGGCTTACATATACATCGGAATAAAAGAACAGAAATGATTCATGGGAGCTTTCTCTGCACGTAAGCACGTCTGTCTATGTGGTAGAAGCAGCTAGCCAGCTGTTGTCCCGGCCAGCTGCTTCCTGATGGTAGGAATCTGATGACACATGCAAAAGACAGAAGCTCTATCTCCCTCTCTCCCCCTGGCCAATTCTATGGAAATCATTAATTCCCTCTGTGCCAGCTGCTTCAGGTTATAGCTTCCCTTATTCCTTTTGATTCAGAATAGGCTATGATATACTGACTGGTGATACAGGATTAGTAGGATTATGACACAATCACTTTACACCCTATTGATAACACATTTATTTTTGGAATAAAGGTTACATGAGTGCCGGAATGCATATGGGCATTTTGGTATACCATAATCCATGTCTGTTTTACACTGTCAAATTAACTGGGCAATTCACTCTCCACCAATAATCGCATTCTTTTGTTTGCTCAATGTATACCTATGACCTTTCACACACACAAAGTAAAATTTTGTTTTTCTTAATAAAGCACATTAGACACATGAATTTGGACAGAAACTCAGATATAATTCTTGTTGTTTGAAGGGAATCATTGCAAAGCTGGTCCAACTGTAGCAACAAATGTATTTGTGGGCTGACCACAGATAGGTCCACTGAAGTACAATTAGCTTAGGTAAAGAAACAAATCAAATCAGCCAGGAGAGTTCCCTTCAAATGTTACCTGACACCTGTGTTTCCCAATACAAGTTTCAGTTTCTCATTCTTGTGCATAACATATCAGTATCACAATTAAATAAAATAATTATTTAAAATTTAAAGAATATATCAACTATCAATAATAATAATAATAACAACAACAACAACAACAACAATAATAATAATAATAATAAACAGCTAAATATAAATAAAACATCATAAATATGTATATCTAATAATTGTGGCATCAATCATAAAATAGCATTGATGATGTTAATGCAATGTGAAAATAATGTTTTCCGTTCTGTATCTACTGAGCTAGTAAGATGCATGAGGCCATGTATAGATCAATTAAATAAAGAAACACAGAAAGAAAGAGAGAAAGAAAGTTAGTTAGTTTCTGGCTCCTCCCTAAGCTGACTGCCTCTCTTTGTGTTCCTCAAAGGATGTTGGCCACACTGGATGGCTGTGTCCGATTACAGTAATCCACCTGTAAACATGCAGGCTAACACTGTGTCTCCGTTTCAGCGCAATGAGCTTGGAGCGTCTCTCTCAAAGGCCCTGCAGATGTGCAAACCGCCAAACCACTCACCATAATGCAACCTCTTATTCCCTAATCGTGTTACCTAGCGGTGAGAGTCTTCGCTTATAGCTCACAGGAGGGAAGCGAAGATGCTCTGTTAAAAAGTGGTTGCAAATTCAGAGGCCTGGTAATAAAATAAAATAAACAACAGCCAAATGGCAGATTACCAATTGTAGGCAGGTCTGGCTTGTTTTTGTTTTGTTATAATTGTGGGTCTAATAAAACATTTATAGGGAGATGTGAATCCTGCTTTTTAAGTTTTCTCATTGGACTATTTGTGCATTGCCAATGAGAGCAGACTGGCCCAGATCAGTTTGCTACAACAAGCTCTTATCCCACCGTGTAAAGGAAAACGCTCCGTAAATGAGCCTCGGCGGCCCTGTGCTCGTTTCAGTTCTAGCAGCCCCAGTGTTGGTGTTGTGCACATCTTAAATCAAACGAGCACTTCACTTCCTGCGATCAGGAAATCACTTTGACACATCACATAATTAAAGGAAAGCACAGGCCGTGCTGTGGTAATTCCCCAGGGTGCATTTCACATCAGATTGATCGCATTGAGTGAGGCCAAAAAAGGCAAACTCCAGACAGGCCCTCTACACTGGAAGAGCAGCAGTTTAAAACAGTCTTAAAGCCCAGTGTTTACACAAGGTGTTTTCTCACTGTCCACACCATTGGGGTTTTTAGGTATAGCTGAAACCATAGCAGAAGCGGAAGGCCCTTGGTCTGTCTGAAATGGCCAGGTTTCCCTCTGAAACAAAGCTTTTCTTTAAAACGGTTGCTAATGGCAACATGCAAAGCCAGAGTAAAAAAAAATGAGACGGTGGGAAGAACCACTGCACTTCAAGCCAACACAGATCAAGCCACAACATTGATTTAACCCCTATCTTGCGGAAATATTTAACAACCAGCTGTACACCACTGACCATCTGGATGTTAATTTGGCTTTGAGGATTTTGTGTAGGACTGTGTCAAATGTCTATCTTCCATGCATATGTTATATGTTCACTGCAGGTTTCATTACATATGTGTGCGTAGGTGTATATACATAGGCTATATATATACATGTGTGTTTGTGCGTGTGTGTAATCACTGCATGTGTATGTGTGTGTGTGTGAGCATAATAAGCAACACAGTGATGACCGAATGGACATTTACACATCATCTCTGTCCAGGTCAGAAGGTGCACGCTTTTAAAGCCCACTTAAATCCACACCAGCTTCGCTGGCAGCTGACAAAAAACCACCTGCTGGTGCGCCTGACGCGCTCTAACGCCTAAAGTGGGCTCGAGGTTTTGCCAACGTGGCCGCGACCCTCGCCGGAGAGCGCGTGCATGTATCGTTCGAACACAGCTGATAGTAAGAGCGAGTGTCACAGCAACACGTGAACCGGGGAGTGAACGAAAACAACTATGGCGCCCAAATCAGAGGGCTGGAAAAGAGAGTAGCGGTGAAAAAAGGAGAGAAGCGTGCTCTTACCGAATCTCAGAACGTGCGGCATTCCTCGAGAATATCCCACACATAAGAGAAGCAGCAGCAGAAGCCTGACACAGCACCTGAATCTCGCATGAGTTATGAGTGAGGAGGTAATCTTCATGGTGCCTGCGGATAAAAACAGAAGAGTGGACGAGTCTTTTTTGTTTGTTTGTTGTTGCTGTTGTCTGTTTATTTTAATTCCCTCGGGTCGTAGAAGGCTCCCCCCAGACCGTGTGGTGTGCAGGGCGGGATGATCACGGCATGGTCGCGGCTCCGGCCGCCAGCCTCTCCGTGTCCGTCTCAGTGCGCCGAGGAGCCGTAGCAGCAGCAGCCTTCAGTCTGAGCCAGCGCCGGGGCGTCCATGTTAGCAGACGGGAGGCATCCGGGCCGAATCCATCCAGGAGGAAGTAGTCTGGAAGAGAGAAGGGGGGTGAGGAAGAGGAGGAGGAGGACGACGAATAGGAGGAGGAGGAGGATGAGGTGAGCAAAGGATCTCGAGCTAAAACCGGCTGCGTTTGCTAGAGAGGGAGAACCGGAGCCTATAGCCGATCGCGGGGCGCACGGGGAGCCACGCACACGAGCTGCCCGGCGCTTCTACCGCACTGCTGCACAGCCACTGACGTCGAGAGAGAGAGAGGGAGAGAGAGAGCGGGAGACGCTGGCCGTGTTTGACTGGGGAGTCGCTGACCGCTCATCGATCCCCGCCTTCTGCAAATCATTTCTCCGTCCGTTATATCAGAGAATTTCTCATCAAATAGTACAAGATGCGACCTCGCTATACCCCCCCACCCTTCACACACAGACACACAGACACACACACACATTCACACACACACACACACACACACACACACACACACACACACAAACATACACAGACAAGCTCAGATACACACATGGAGACTCCATAAGGCGAGAACCCAGAGAAGCACAGTCCATTTACTCAACAAACAGCAGCAGTCTGAAGCACAGTAATTAGTCTAATTAGACAGATGGAGACACATGGCCAGGCTATAGCAGACCACACAACGCACAACCACATACACATACGAATTATAGTGAATGCACTGAATTAGACTAGACAGAATAAGCAGAATACTAATCAAACACATTGATCCCTAATTAGATTGACTGAACACTGAACCAGCTAGAAACAGCTCTTGTTTAGAGACAGCTTTGTTGTAACTGGTTGGTGTTAAGAAGGAAAATTAAAGGGCTATGAAACTTACAAATGAATTTGTAATATGACCATAAATAAAAAACCAAAAGAGTGGCCAAGACATGCATCCCATATATTTTTTTTTACAGCATTTCAAAGTATTTTGATCTGGTACATATTTATAGCAAACACCATTTTCTAGGACCGTAGTAACAGGTGTCCATCAGAGACATCAAAACAAGCTATTTGGGCTATTAGAAGTTAATACAATTCATCCATGTACATAGCAGTGTTTCGCATTATAAGCATCCTGAGATTCACTGTTACAAAAATGATAATGCACATTCACTTCCCACACTTAGGCTAGCTCCACTTGTGTTGCTAGGCCAATACTTCGGCAGCAGCCTAAAGCAAGCGCTCCACAGCTGGCGCTGTCCAGAGTACTAAAGCAGACGAGAGTCGCCACAGGCGAAACCCAAGGAGAGACATTCCCCTTCAGCACCTCTGATTTGGACCAAAAGAAAGCACATGGGAATAGAAGGACTGCCCGGACTAGCTTGGTGGTTTGTGGTAATCAGAAGTGTGCACCCCATATAAGCACCTGCTGAGCACCCTACTCGCACTATGTAAATAACCACTCACTGACCCGGGTGTTCTACCAACTGTAACCTGCCTCCATGTCTATGTTCAAAAACGTGTGCTACAGCGGTGGAGAATGCAGGGATTGGACATGGACCAGACCCCCAGGATGGAGAACCTGATCCGCTATCTCTTTGAGGTGACCGGCCAGCAAATACAGCTCAGCCAGAAACTGACAAGGGGACTCCATCCCACCACTGACCCTACCTCAGCTGCATAACGGTTCCTGCTGATGCTAACCCCCAGTGACAACATGGAAGCATTCCTGGGGATGAGCGGGCAGTCACGAGAGAGAGAGCACTGATCCTATGAAGAGTGGGATAACATTGTGGGACCATGTCTCACCGGTGAAGTCTTGAGAGCTACCACACCTATCCCAAGGACCAGGCCCTCGATTACTGCATCCTCCGTGAGGAGGTGCACCCCCAATGTCATAACAAAACAATAATTACTATATTATCACTGTTGTTGGTCTGTTTCTTCCCTGCTTAAAAATAGACATGGTGCTGCACCTGGCCACAGTCATCCTCTCAGAGGTCACCTCGGGTGTCAAAATATATGCAAAAGATGAGAGAGTGGTTTCATTGCCTGGGGTGAACCTTGCTCCTGAACCTGGTCCCCACACCCTTCATTCCGTTACTAATGGGGATGGATCTCATCAGGCCAAAGTCCGCCTGGGGGCACAAGAACATTTTAGTAATACTTGGTTTTATGGCGTATCCCAAAGAGGTCCCCCTGTGTAAGGCAACCAAAAACATTGTGTCATGTCAAGATTTATGGTGGATATATGCCGGCTGCTCCAGGTCAAAGACCTGCGGATGTCGGTCTGCCACAGGATGGTGGTTCCCGTAATGAGAAGTGTGCATCCAATACAAGGGTCCACTAACAAAGAGACCCACATAAGGATCACCCCACAAAGTCTCTCAAATAATGGCTTTGTATGCTGCTTCCACCCACAGACACCAGCCCAGAGGACTCACCCTGTTCCCCACCCAGACGCCAGTGCTCTCTGTGGCCACCCAGACAACCCGGTGCACCAGATACCTGTACACCTTCCAGCACTTACCCCTAACGAGCACCCTCCATGCACCTCCACTCAATCACCTGAGTGGTCTATAAGTGTAACTTGCATTCGTGTCTGTGTCCAAGGCGGAACCTACACACTAAAGCATTTATTCATAACAGCACATTGTTTACTGTTTCACCATGAATCCTTCATTAAATCCGAACACTAACCTTTGACATCATGTAGACAAATTGTCCACCTAAAAAACATGCATATGTTCTCATTAAATGATGCTCATAAAATCGATTATAATAGCTCTCTCTATAAAGTTGTAAATCAGCTAGATACAGCCTTATTACCCTGCAATTACCCTGATTACAATTCAAGTGGTTGAATGGTAATCACTAAACCAATTCACTGAGAACAGATTTTTTATTTAATCAAGAAATTAATTTGCATTGAGTAATCATGACAGCTTTGATCTTGTCACAGTTACTTACATTACAGTCAAGAAAGTTCCTTCCCCATAACCTTTCCATTTTAGTGAAAGGAGGCTTTGTGACACCCATGCCATATCTGCATCAAACATGGGCAGAAACTCAGTCTTTTTGCAATTAAGTAATATGTCTCAAGTAGATAACTTCAGAAAGTGCACCCACAGCACTTTTGCTCATGCCAGGATGGGGTGAGGGGGTATAATGAATTTAAAAATAGATCACTTGTCTAATCGATTGCAAAATTCTCTGCGGTGTGGTGAGGGAGAGTGGAAGGTAAATGCGTAATTTAGCTTTCCATCGCCAACCTCAACATCCATCTTCAGAAACCATGTGCAGCTTAAGACCTGTAGTCTGTCTTTCTCTTTCTATCATTTTCTCTCTCTCACTATTTCTCTCTCTTTCTTCTCTCAACTCATCTCCCAAGCAGATTTCACTAAAGAGTGCATAATAACTGCAGTCCATTCAGTTTAGTATTAATCTGTGTTAATACTATAGTTGCATTAGTCACAAGTAATATACATTTGACTTAGTATAGAAATGGGCTAGTGTTGCTTTACTAGTGTTGCTTTACATATATTTTATATCCAACTGACTGAAAAGATCAAAAACTTATGTGAACAAATTAAGGTGAAAGGTTTCCTCGGAACATAACTTTGTCTTCAATGTGTTGATTTTTGCGTTTCCTATTTTCTTGTTTAAAAACTATGCTGGACCAACCCTGACTATGCTGGCATTGCAGTCAATGGTCATTACACAAATGATGATTTGCATATGAAAAACTGACAAGAGCCCGTTTATAAGTTAAGTGTAAAGTATAAAGTTTTTGTGTCCCATTCATGCCATTAAATGAAAAACTATTGAAGAGCAGCTCATTTTGCTCATGCTTCTAATGAACACACGAATGTCCTGTAATTCGAGCTGAACAGCATTTTTAAATATACCAGAAGAGATTAAAAAATTGTGATGTTCTGTTTTGAGAAAACAAGCAAATGTGGTCTGTAATAAAAACATTATTCATTTACCTTTGTTTAAAGCTAATATGTTCACCCTCATTTTGGACCTATCCTCTAGTGTCTGACAAACCAGAAAATATCCAGTCCACCACAATACAGTTCGGAAGTGAACTATTGTACTTTTTTTGCCTCCTATTTAATACCCTGTATGTTCATACTTTCATGTGTTCTAAGCAACTTTCAGAGAACACATTTCCTGTAATTTATATAAAAGTTAGGATATTTTTGCAGTTTCATTACAATATATGGATGGAGAGACTGGTACATGGAAACTTTAACATTGTTTATATACTAAATAAAATTATTTTATTCATGAAAGGGAAGAAAAGTGATATGGACTTTAGCTGCATCCACTATGGAAAGGATTGTTTTAAATAATTGTCATACATCCCTCAAGGCTCATCTTACCAAAAATAAAAAGCATATCAAGTCATTACAGATATCCCACACTGGAATCAATGACTATTATTTCAGTAACAATTAGTTAATCTATTTGCAGTATTTTATTTGGTGGAACTGAACCACCAAGAACTGATCACCTCAGGAAGAAACTGCCTGATCCCAAACCACCACGTTCTGAGAAGGGGGACTTGGTGTTCGACGCACTCGATGACGTAGACTGGGAAATGTTCAGAGCATGCGCAGACGACATCAACGAGTTTACAGAAGTGACTGTTAGCTTCGT
>JBBPDC010000007.1:12460778-12482164 GCA_037974485.1 Hemigrammopetersius urotaenia | reverse complement strand
CTGGATTTTGTGTGTGTTTGTTCTGGGGTGTGTGTGTGTGTGTGTTTTTTGGGGTGTGTGTGGGTTGTACGGTGGGTGGAAAAGGAGATATATGTGAAGGCAGTGAGAAAAGGCCTGGCATAGATCCTGAGTTTGATGACAAGCTAGCACTGGACAAGAAAGGAGTTTGTTCTAATGAGGAATTTGGGCCTAAATTTAACAGAGTTTCTGAGAGAGGAGTAATATCTCGTTTCTTCCCTTTTCAAACCTTGTTCTTTGTCAAGGCTAGTTCTGGCTGTTGTTGGGTTCTACTAGTCCTGGGGTGTATCCGGGTTCAGGGGATGCGATTGTGTAAAGGTTTTACTCAGTGAAGGGCTGATGAGTCTGTGTAGTAAAAGAGCAGAAAAACAGAAAATCGATGTGAAAATTGTAGATTCCCCGCGCAATGACAATTAACCGGTCAAATAAACATGTCAACAGTTTGTAACAGAATCTTAGTGCTCATAATCTTTCCGCCCTCTCGGGTTTTAAACGTTCATGCAGGGAAATAAACGCCGTGTCTGGCCGGACTGATCACTCTTCATCGCCCCTGAAGTGGAACAGAAGCGCCTGGCTCCGTATGAGCTGCGAACCCCAGTCATTTAAACAGGCCCAGAAGAGCGTTCCCTGGACGCGTTTCGGTGTTTTTTCGTGCCATAAGGTGATCATGGCGGAGCAGTTGTGGACCGTATCATAGACGATCGTTTTGTTTTGATGGAGGACCACTCCGATGTTTTGCGCCAGACCTCATCAGCAGGTGTGTGTAATTATCTTCTTTACCGGGTCGTGATGGGGCTTTTTGAGAAATATAGATCAACGTCTGGTCAGAGTTTTGTGTGATGTGTGATCTAAAAGGTTTGCTATAAAAATAACTTTTTTAGGGGTTAGAAAGAGTCGTGCCTCGGTTTATTCTGTTTAAGGCCTGTGAAATAAATTCTCATTTCGTCTAACGTTCTCTCTAGAGAAAAAGAAGCACCACGGTCACTCCACGGTTATAACGTCACGAGTGTTGATGATGTGTAAAGTGTGGGAATCCTGGGATTTTTATGTGGTCCAGAGTGACCCAGCCTCCCTCCCTCCTCTCCCCCTGGAGTTCCTGAGGCTGAGAGGAGGCTTCAGCACCGCGGACAGCGACAGAGCGGCCTCTCAGCCAGAAAGAGAACAAACCCTGCATGTCCCTCTTCACACAGAGATCAGTTCAGCGAATCCACTCATCAGGAGCATGGACACTTATGTATGGCCGTACAGACATCAGATGAGACCTTTTAGATCATTTTTTTGTTCTGCGTAAACTCACTCACACGCCTACGTATATATATAGACACACGAGTGTATGTGTGTGTACGCCATATATACGTATAGAAAGAGAGAAACACACAGACACACATATAAAAGTATCTATATATACTGAGAGAAATGACCCTTTAAGTAACCAGATACGTCATTTAAATTTTAAAAAGTTACCGCTTTCTTCCTCATGCTTCATAAATTATATCCCCTTTTTTGGGCGGAGTACTGGCGCACCTCTCGTCGTCTATTCGCTTACTCCCCTCTCCCAAACACACACGCGCGCGCGCGCGCACACACACACACACACACACACACACACACACCACCACCACCACCACCACCACCAGCACTACCCCAATTAAAACCTCAGTTTTTTGCTCGCAGGGTTCAGGCTCGCGTGAATTATAACTTGGAGCTCTGTCTAGCAAAATTGCCATATGCTTTTATCGCCATTATAAACTTAACCTGGAAGGACTATGTGAAGCGACTTTCAAGGCTCATCAGCAGGGTCATTTCTGTGCCTGTCCGATGGTCCAGTTTGATGCTCGTGTCAAACTGTCTGTGGATTAATTTTTAAGAAAACCCCCCACAGTAGGTTTAAATACCCCCTTCGTTTCTTCTCCCCTCTACATTAGTCCCGCTCTAGTCTATAAGCACACGCTGAAGGGTCACATCTTAATATGCTTAATTAACTATATAACCGCCCACCCCACCCCCCACAGGTACTGAAGATGGCCTCGTGGGACACCGCGCGCACCGCCACGAGACGCACGCCTAAGTTTAAATCGCACCTTTTCTGGTTGTCCTTACGCCGGACTCGTTAGAGGTAATAATAAAACGTAACGAGTTCCAAATACGTTATTTGCCTAATTTCAAGACCGTTTTTTGCGCTCCGGACGCGCGCGGGAGTGAACAATCGCAGTTTAAAGCGCAGTGAGATGAAGCAGAAACAGCCTTACCTCTGCGGGAAAACGCAACATGAGTCGAAGAGAGGCAGAGGAGCAGGGGAAAGAGTTGGGCTGTTGGAGAGATGGAGCAGCAGCAGCTCCGTCAGGAGAGGAGGAGACACGCCCCCTGTCGGACACACGCGGCACCGCTTAAAGACACACATGGCTCTTGGGGTGCCTTATTACAAACACTTAAACTACATCAGACACGCTTTACTCCCCAAACACCCGCGTGTGAAGAGTATATATCACATCTACAATTTACCAAACGAGGAACGGAATGTAAACGCATTTAGACTTATGAGTTTCTTGAATGTGGAACTTACAATAAGATCTAAGAAGAAAGAGAGACGATTCAGTTTAATAACGGGGTGATAAAAGCATCGACGAACAGAGACTAATTAAAAAACAAATCCGAGGCGCATTATTTCGTTAGTAATAAACGATTTACTGATTTACTGTTTTCACTCAGAAAAAAGCTTACTTGGCATATTTGCCAGTATCGGTGGTCGCTTATTTATTTATTTATTTATTTTACCGTTTTAACATAAAGGTTTGTCTATTTGTGTGTGCATACATTTGTTTGTATGTATGTGTGTTAGATAGAAACAGAGGCAGTGATGGAGAAAGGGAAGATGGTGTGTGCGCATGAGAGAGATAGAGAGAGAAAAGTGAAGAGGAAATATACAGATATAGAGGAAAGCAGAGAGAGAGAAAGAGATAGAGAGGGGGGGGCAAAAACAGAGAGAAGAAGTAATGGAAAGAGAACGTGTGAGAGAAACAGAGGGAAATACTCGCTCATGGCATCCTCTTATCTCTAATATATTTGCCTTTACCATATTTTGTTACTAGAAGCCCTGTTAGTTAGTTAGTTAGTGGAGTCTTAAAAGGATGTCTACTTTGTGTGTGTATGAGAGCGAGAGCGAGTGAGAAAGTGAGACAGAAAGAGAGAGAAAGAGAGAGAGAGACTCTCACTGCCTCCCTCATCTCTTTAATTACAGCCAGTCTTCCATATCGGAAAGGAAATTAATTATTTCCCTAATCTGCTGGAGGAAGTAATACCAACCTGCAACAACACACACACACTCACTGCTAGTGCAGCAAACAGAGGTGGACAGTGGACCCGAGTACATTCATGTACATGCACTAAAAACTGTTGTTCAGTTACACCACTTTAAATTATGTGAATATGACTGCATGTTTGCTTGTCACATGGTAACATTCTTTTGTGAATTAAAAAACACATGTATTTGTATAATTACAACTCAAGCACAGCATGCATTCGGTGAATGAAGAAATAACGCACTTGTTTGAAAGTAAAAAATGCTTGAGTGGTACACACAGCACAGTGCTGAAGTATGCTGTTAAGTAAACAATGTCTTCAGTGGTCAGACTCTCTTTCAGGCTGTGATTTAATTTGCAGCTGAAACACCTTCTGTCCAGAATGGTTATTTATATGACACCCCATTAAGACCTTTCAGCTTCTTTTGACATGGAGGAGCTTTAATAAGGTCTTTCAGCAGCGAGCTCTTCTGAAGTTTGGTCTCTAATGAGCCCTTGGTCTTCCCCATTGTCCTGAATGAAGACAGAGGTGGAGCACTGTGCAAGCGTGATCAGCCCTCGCTCTCAGAGCCTGTCATGCTTTTTACTGGAATGTGTCTCCTTAACATTACAGAGGAAAAGTGCCTGCTGTTGTGAAGGACAGATCTTTTGATGACTGTCCTGATGCCCTTCATGGCTGCTTCGGACAAACATGCACAGCTTCATGTCTGACCAGTAACAGACAACTAATTAATTCTAACCACATTCTATATTTTTGATATATAAAGCTCCAAAAAGGTCCTCCAAATGGCTTAGATGTAAGATCTTATATGGAGAATTAATCTTCAATTATCAGGAAAAAGCTCATTTTGAGAGCTGAAATTTCTTTTAGGCATATCATATGCGTTTCTGCATACAAAGTTCTGGTGTTTTAATAATTCAATTGTAGATTAGTGAATTAGAAAGTGAATGTGTGAATTCTGTATTAGTCTTGTATCTGCTAGCTATCATGACTGTCAGTTTTAGGGAAATTTTAACATCTCTAAAAAACATTTTTAAGCACAATTGTTGCTGTTTCAGTAGAAAATTTAGCTTCCGATCCAGGAACGGATCAAAGTGTATCAAATCAATAAAAATTTTTTGTTAGCCCTGAAATTTCTGTATTGAATGCTTATCATGCATTCATCATGTATTATTAACTATCACCATTTATAATTTATGTAATTTAATACAATTACAGAAAACGCAAGCGACTACAGTTGCTTTGTGTGAAATATAGATTTCTTGCATAACATTTACTATTATGTCTATGTCTTCTAAGTTTTGGATATCAAAAGGTGATTAGTGTATTTAAAATAGTGAGTTAAGGGGGAGCAAGTGAAAAATGCCCCCTAACTCTGGACTGGGTGGGCTTATTTTACAGGAACACTATTTTTAATTTTGCTAATGCTAGTAACATTCTCCTTAACACACACACACACACACACACACACACACACACACAAATACTCGCACGCATGCTGACACGTGAAAATAATCATTGTAAAGTTTTAATGACTGCTAATTGCTTTTTCCTGTTTCAGTTCCTTAGATTACATTATCTGCTCCCCTGCGATTGGAGCCCTGTCAAAGCTTGTTAAATATCTCTTAGAAACATTAGTGAAGGGAAAGGTGGCATATCAAATAGTTCCCTTGTAAGAACCTCAGTAAACATAACATATTCAAAACACAAAGCTTCACACTGATGTATTTGATATTGGGAGTTTTGCTCTTTTGCCATCTTCTCGTTTTTCATATCTTTTCTCCATTCTTCAGGACACCATGATCGTGGAGTCGGTTATATGTCGATGCTCCAAAATCACCAGCCGCTTCAACATCAGCATGAAGCCTCGCAGTACCTGACTCTGCTTTCAGGGCTGATGCAACTGGCAGCACCTGGTGGAGATTGACTTGAAACTGAACATTTTAATTTGAGCTTCAGATACAATTTGGAGTTTTTAAAGTAGGAATGAATGCTTTGGTGTCTTATTGGTTACCTTCCTTCCATACAAACTCCAGTTGCTATTTCAAGCTAATGTAGTGACAACAGCGTGCAGGGAGGAAGGTGTCTGGGGGGTTTGTGTAGTGTTTCTTAATTCGCTAAGACTCAGTTCACTTTGATGAGAGTAGGTAATTGGATGGCGAGGGAACTCAGCATGGTCTATAAGGTAGACATACAGTATATTGAAAAACAGCCTCAGAGGGACTCTTAAGTTACAACAGCTTGTAGCTGCAGCAGTAACAGAAATAGTACACTCAAATATAAAGGGTTCATTTTCATTTATTTTGTAAACGTGTGAGCACACAAAACCTATGCATTATAAAGAACCTCCACCTCATGTTAAGGTCCTATACTTCACAATATTAAATTCCTTTATTGTATTCCCTATTGTATTTCTTTTTAATCCTAGAACTATTTATGAACATTCATTTAGTGTGTAGTAGCAGTGCTATTAGTAATACTAATATTATTGTTATTGATTATCATCATGTCTGCCTCATCAGAGTTATATCTCTACAGCTATAACTTTTCAGAGCCAGGACATTTTCTTTGTGTATTCTTTGAGCTTTTTTTCTTCAAAGTTTTTTTTTCTTCTATAAGGTTGTGTTCCAACAGTAACAAAATGCCATGAAACAGTAGTAGCACAACATTTGCTATGTCTTTTCAAGTAGCCAACAGAGAAGGACAGAAAAGGTACAGGGAAAATCCACATCTCTGACTTTCCTTCAGCCCACAGCTTGCCTTCAGCTGCCATTCCACTCTGTTCTAATAAGGCTGGTTAGACTCGGGCTTTCAGAGGAGAACTGAATTACACACAGCCAAAAGAGAGAGAAGAGAGCTTGGGAAAGAGAGTTTGGGTGCCTTTATCATCCCCAGGCCCAAGTAATTGCGTGAAATTGCAACTCAGGAAAAATGTATGTTGACTATTGATTGGGGATGTGAAGTGGCTCCCTCCAGGGCTTTGTTTTATGTAATTTTAGTTCCACAGTGCTCCCTAATTCAGATTTAATCACCAGGGCATAACCTGAAGTCCATGTGAGTGCAAACTCATCAAATAAGTCAATGTTTTGAGTGGAAAACATGAAATCAAACAATACTTCAACATTCTGAGAAAATATTTTTTTGTAGGCAGGGGCAACATAAATTGTCTTTTTAAGATTTTGAGTCACCAAAGAGCTTCAGTGCACATAGATTTCACAATGCACAGATTCTACAAGACTCTACAGAGATTCTAAAGATCACTAAGGGGAAAAAATGTATAATGGATCAAATCAACTCAAACTGTGGCCTCCAAAACAGCCAGTAGACACCACACTGAATTAGCCAAGGATTCAGGCCTGTTCTCCTGCTGAAAACCACACATGCGATCAACCATAAGTTGGGATAAAAAGGAAGTGGTGACTACCTGACCATTTTTTCCACATTACTGTAAAAAAGATGTCATTTTACACCACTGAACTCTTAAATGGTCCTTCTTCTTTGTAATAAGGGGGTTTAACATCTCTCTCTGGGTAGTTCTAGACGGGCTGCGGACACAGTTTGTTTACATCCTGCACTGACGTTTTCAGTCACATGAAAAGCAGCAGCTCTTCTATACTGTATGTCCTTAAATATCACACTAATGCACAAGGCTGTTAATTAATGTCTTTCCCAAGGACATAAAGTACACATCACTGTTACGATTATAACACCAGCCAGAAAACAGACATTGCAAGAGTTCCTGAAATCCACGGCACATTGATAAACTCCCTTTCAAAGTCGCTCAGATTTCTTTCTCTAGATCCAACCCTGAGGTCAGTTGGAGCTCAGCATTTTCTTACATGCCACAGAGCATGTTAAGAGGTTAATTGCTCACTGGTCTCTTTTATAGAAGTTTGTGCACTTTTTATGTTTTCACAACCATTTCTTTACATTTCTCCTGTAATTCGTCACCCATCTGTAGATACCAGGAAATAAGTAAGGAAAGTGAAATTGTTTCCTAATCCAGTCTTTTAAAATCAGTATTACAATGTCAAGGAACCTTGTGTTTAAATATAATCTTTCAAGAAGTTCTTGGCCCATTGAATCTGTGTAGTGTAATGTCTTATCTCTGTTTGTCAGTTTCTGATTTGATTGGTTTGTCTTAAGGGACTCATATCATAGAAAATCTCATTTTCCATGCTTTTTAGAGGTATGAGGATTCAATAAAGCATGAAAATTGTCATAGTTTATGTCTTGATTTCCTTTTTAATCAGACATAATGCAGGACAGTGAATCCAATTACAGGTCATTTTCAGAGGCACTATCAAAAGCAGCAAAAACAGCCTATTTAATTCTAATGGATAAAGAGAGGTTGGAGAATAGCAATCTTAAAATGGACCACAACAAATTCTGCATGAGTGGGCCAAATGAGTGGGCCAAAATTCCTTCACAGTTATGTGAAAAACTGATCTCCATTCATGGGAACCAGTTAGTTGCAGTTGTTCCTAGTAAATTTGACCAAGTTTAGGGGCAATTACTTTTATTACATGGTCTATATGCAGTTTATGTTGCAAAACAAATTTCCTTCATATAATGAAATGATCATTATATTTTGTGTTTCTTCATATTCTTCTTGTCTTATATTGCATTTTGTATGACTGTATAAAATATAAATGGGCCCGGTACCGGTCCGCGGCCCGTGGTTTGGGGACCACTGCTGTGGGACACTGATGTGTGTGTGTGACATGAAAGAGAGATAGACAGAGAGAGACAGCGGGAGAGACATGAAAAAATGCTCTCCTTACTATTTTTCATTTACTATTTTCCACCCCTACCCAGCCATAATAGCTAGCCACAATAATGTGAAATTAAAGGTTTCTTCACAGTCTATAATTAGTCGAACCTGACACTAATTAGAATTGCTCTGTGCTGTGCCACTTCATATTACAGCAGATGGAATATCCTCTTTTGTTCTCTGCCTCTTCACTGAGGCCGTGTATGCTATCCTGAGCCGTTTAGGAGCACAGTGAGAGTTACCAAAGCGCAGGACTCCAGAGAGATGCAGATAAGGAGAATACATAGAGATTTTGACTTTGGGCCCGCTCAGCATGAGCTCAGTGTAACATTAAGCAGTCAGCATCATTCACAGAATGCCTAAAGAGAGGACCCATTACAAAAAATGAACCTTTTGACCTGTGAATATGAAAAGACATTCCATATAGCTTACGTTTTCAAGACATATCATAAAGAGAACCTGGCCCGAGGATAAACAAGCCCGAGGGCCTTGGACTGGCATCTTAATCAAAATTAATCTATTCCACATGACTCACAAGCTTCATTAAATGATATCACTAAATAATGTACCTCAACCTTTGGAGAAATGTCAGAAAATAACACCCTAAGAAAGTATCTTCATTAAATTAAGGTTGACAGAAAGACTAGGCTGATCATTTTCTGTCTTTCACAAAACTGGATATAGTATTAGGCTTGAAAAGGAGACTTTATAATTATTTAGTGATGGTAGCAGGAGCAGTAGTAGCAGTTCTACATAGTGTTACATGGATTGTATTACAAACAAATCTTTCAGAATCTTCATTAAAATACTTTATGGCCATATCAAGGATACATTTCTTAAATTTTAAATTAAAGAGCTGATCATTAGGTGTTGGGTGTTACCATTATTAGGCAGTACTGTTTGGTACATATATTTAAATTAAACTGTACAGAATTAATTGTTTCGGTGATGTCATAAACACCACAACTTTTACATATATCTTGAATACATCCTGCATAAGTACAAATGATCCTTGTGGGCTATTTTTAATGAGGTCCAATTTAGAGCAGCCAACTGGAACAGAGATCATCGACATAAATTAGCAAAATTTGAAACAGTAGCAAAAAGACTGTTATTATAATCCAGTCATTCTAAACAATAGACTGGAAAATGCTAATGTAAAAATGATTCATGACTGTATTTGGTACATAAATACATACACCACAGTGTCTTGAACTGAGGAAAGATGTAGCAAATAGCGCCTTTAAATGCTGGGCATTTTATGATGGAGACTTCAAGATTTCCAATAAGATCTATAATAGTTTTCAATAAATAATCTCTGTAGCCATGAGTATGAAACTTATATTGCTCTGAGACAGAATTTCAAAAGAAGCCATTTCCCAGGCAAGGAGAAAATGATACTCAACAGATGAGCGGAGGCTTTAAGGAACCCTACAGCACAGAGATGGTGAGGTAAAAGCGAAAAAGCAAGCCATACCAAATAGCCAGCATGTAAGTGGGTATGGAAGACACATCAAAATGAGAGCCACACTGCATTTAGCCAGAAGACCAAAAGGGCTGAGTGGAGTGGAAAGCTGAGGGAAAGGGATTAAAAACCTATCGATCTGGCACTGCAATCGCAGCCTCACATCATATGAAGCCATGTTTAATTCAGGTTTACACTGTGGAGGGCCTGAGATGAGATAGAGGTAAAAGAGGGGAACACTAGGGAATGAAGAAGAGAGCGAGATAGAAGAGAGCTGCAGCGCTGTCCTGACGAATTGCCTCATGCATCTAGAGATGCATTCTCTCCACCAGCACTACTTCCCTACTTTCAAATCCCCCCCCCACTAGCCATCCAGAGGACGCTTTACAAAAAAAAAAACTCAAGAAAAGGTGGCATGCCACGCTCAGGAAGGGACAGAGGCTTTCTGCCAGAGGGATGGTTCGGGGGGAGGCGGGGCAGAAAGAGAGATGGAAAAAATAAAACAAAATGGTTATTTGTGTGTGTGCTCAAACTGAATATCACTTTGCTGTTTGCTCTGGGCTTGGCTAGATATGATTTCAGCACCACCGCTGCAACCATCACAGCGAAGCTTGGCGAAGAAACAGAAGTGGGCTTTGTTCTCAGAGAGAGATAGCCGTCTGATGCACTGTTTTGTGGTGACTGTGATCCAGATATTACTCATATCTTTCACTCACAATGCCCTCTGTCTTTTGTCTGCTGCTCCTTTTTCCTCTATGCCTCTGCTGATCAGAGACACTGCACACTATTCATTATCAGAATACTCTCCACTAACTTCAAACCCACACTCAGGAGCAATCACGTCCACAAAAACCCTGTTTATAAAAACAGGTAGCATGACCAGACTCTACAACACATATTCTTATGCTTTCACACCTATTGACCCCTGCAGAGCCATCCAATATCAATAGTCTGAAGGACACATTCGATACATGAAAGCAGACTATGCTGTGATCAATGCTGTTGCAAAGTCAAATGAGACCTACTTCAGATATGTAGACAGATTCTGGGCTACTGAGGACTTAAGATATGTTAAAAAGCATAATCCCAAGAGATGACCTCTCCTGGGCTGCCCCTTGAAGCATTTTGTCACTATCATATCAATAGCACATTATTATCACTGGGTGGAATAGAAAAGTTCCAAAATGACTTGGAAAAAAAAAACTTGCATTGACCATATCTGTCAGTGTTTAGCCATGAAGTGTTTTTGACTTGGCTGTTTCATAAATGTAATGAAAATCTCACTGGTTATCACATTCTCAAAAATAAATGTTAGTATCTCAAAATCTGTGCAGTGTCATCACAGTAACAGCCAATACTGGGGTTTGCTGTTTATTTATATTGCATGTCCCAGTTTTATTGGCTAGGAAAGCCCTCTCAGATTACCATAATGTGTTGATTTTGCACACTGACACCTAAAAGGATGCCAAGCAAAATCAAGCAGCAGCTAAACAGCCCTCATACGGCAACAGTAAAACCTACCAAATGGAGTGTTTCATTTCATTGCATCAGAAAGTAAATACTGTGGGAACAATGTTAATTCAAAAAAGCGTGTAAGCATGTTTAAGTATTTTAGTGCAGTGTCATGATTGTAAATTGCTGATCAGAGGGGAAAGCAGGCTGGCACAAAATAACACAGACAAAGTAAACTAACACACCCACGCTTAGATTTATGATCCTTCGAGATCTTTTTTGGGCTTAATCTTTTTTGGGGGAATATGAGTTCCCCTACCCTGCCTATGGTCCTGTAGTGGCTAGAAATTGCGGTAGGTGTAAAGAGTGCTTTGATCATCCCTTGAGAGAATGATAGCTCAGGTGTCCCGATCTGGAATTTGGCCCTGTATGTGGTCATACGGGGAAAGGTTACCTCCCCTTTCTCATGTTTTGCTCATACAGACTGTTAATGCTATGTGTGAGAGATCACTTTTCCTGTAGAGACATCATGGTTTGCAGACGAGTGAAGCATGGCAGTTACTCGGTGCTGTACAAATAAGCACACATGTATTTTTATTTAATTCATGCAAGTCTCTGAACAACCAGAGGATTCATTTTATTTTCTCTAGAATGTGCTGACATAATACAGAGCTGGTCTTGCTGAATGGCTGAAAATTAAGTCCAGATCTCCAGTTCTCTTTGGCTCAGTTACAAACCTCAGACAAGTAAGTCAATTTAACGCTAAATCTTTTTTTACCCTTAGAATGTGGCTGAAACTTTAGGTCTACAGCTACCGTGGTGGCAAACTGGCCCCACCCACCTCCCCATTGCTCCACCACTCTTCTCCTTGGCCCGCCTCTCTGCTCCTCATTATAATTTAAAGCTACAGACAGAAATGGCGCGTCTAGGGAAATCTCATACTGGGACAGGCTCTAAGTGGCTGTAATTGTGCACCAAGGCTGAATTTCAGAAAGAGACTTCACACACAGTATTAGGGGACCACTAAGAGCTGTTTAAAAATATAAAAAATCTGCATGTCATGGGGCCCTTAACAGGTGAGTTCATCATTTCCTTCCACTACAAAATGACTGTTTTAGAGATCCAAGCTTTTGTTATGACAGACTCCCAAACAGTGTTCCTCCCTTATTTATCAGTCCACCAGTGTCATCTGAATCAAACATTTTGGCCTCAGTTCAAATAGAATAAGAGTGAAAATGGAGTTAGGAAAGGAGTCTCACTCCCTAAGCATTACTCAAGTCAAAATGGAGCTCAGATGACCCTGAAACGGGCTGATGCAGGAGAGGTCTGGATTGAAATTCCCCCCACATCTCCCTTCTCTCTAGCACCTTGGCCAGCCGCCCCCTGACAGATATTGTACAGGCAAGAGAACCGTAAATTGCTTCACTTTGCTCTCCCTAAAACATTTATGACAGTGGAATCAGTCATTTAGAGTCCAATATTGTTTTAAACTGATTTATATTTTCAGCAGCAAAATGAATTGAAAAGCTGGCGAGGGCTTAGGTTTTCAATGTGAGAAAATTCAGAGCTGCAGAAAAAGACAAGTTATCTGTATGACAAAGGGGAGCTTAAAACATATGGATTATAATGACACTCTCTTTTATCTTTCTTTAACTGCAGAGGTTTTTTTTATTTGAGGCACAAGATGACATGCTTGGCTATGCTAGAATATTAGCAGGCCTGAACATTAATTTCTTCTTTCGATCTAAGCAGTGTCACACTAACTTGTGAGTGAATCTGAAAGAACATATGATGGTGTTATTTTGTTCTACTATGGGTGCAAGGAAAGCAACTAATAAATTGATGTAAGTACGCTATTAAGGGCAGTATGTTAAAGTAAGAATGTCCAGCAAGGCAGGAAGATATTACCAGTCTTGAGCAGTCCAGACGTTATCTCAAGGAAGATGTTAAGGCAGAAGTCAGAAATTTCAGAACAACAAAACTCATATTCTAAAATACTAAATAGAGTTTTCACTTCTGCTAAAGTGTAGACATATCTCTAAATTCCAGAACCAGCAGTGATGTAAAGGAGCATATTTAAATGGTTTAAATTGTAAATAGTGTTAAATAGTCCACTACCATCTCATTTTAAATTGGGCTGGAAATGAAGTACATTGTATCTGTTGTGTTATCTTTAAGAACATTCTCTAAATCTGATGCAAGTACAAATGGCTATCCATATTTCAGTTGTCTGAACATTATAGAAGTTGCCATGGGAAAATTAAGTTTATACTCAGAACTTTGAGATGTAAACCAACCAGTAACAACATATGTTGTCAGTCTAGATTTCTGTTGATTTGAATCCTTTGCTGTAAAAACAATCTTTCATTTGAGAATCAGTGTCAATTTTCACTGTAGTAAAAAAAAAAGAATGGTCTTAGTGTTAATGGTTATCCTATGGAAGAAGCTGCACTGTAGAAAAAAGCTGCACTGGTGCTAAAATTTTATTTCGATGTTGAGTTAACGTTCTGAAATCTGTGAGAAATTTTGGTTGGTATTTTGTCTAGAGATTTTCTCACAGCCATGCTGCTGTTCATTACGGGCACATAGGAGATATTCTCTATTGAAAACTACCATTTGAAATTATGATTATGAAAGTCTGCCAATATCTCTGCCTTTCGCTTTATGACAGCTGGAACAGTCTCCATCATCGCCCTGATGACCCTGATGAAGGATAAGCAGTTCAGATAGTGGTTAAATGGAAGTCTACACAGAAGTAAATTCTATGGGGTATTTAATGTGTATTTAACATATTTTTGCACCTTTACTGATTCCTTTTTTCCAAACGCACTCAAATCTGTACTGAACAGCGTGGTAGTTTCTGCCTCTCCTTGGCATTTCCCCGTTGCCATGTTGACTTGCTTAGTGTGTGTGTGAGAGAGCTCATTTGTAGTTAGTTTCAGTTCCCCATCTCTCATCCCTGAGTTGATGGAGTGATTCTTACCTACGATGCGCTTGAGAAAGCTATTGTGCCCTGCTGATGGATGGAGTTTCTCAGTGCAGTGGGGTCTGGCCGCTTGGAGGGCTTAAATCAATCTGCTCATTTGTGTCTCTGTCGGATTGATCATCGAAAAGTGCAAACTGTTGAGAGACTGGAGGACAATGCTTCTCCATGCTGAACAGTACATTTTCATTAAAGTACACACGGCAGTGCAGTCCTACCACTAAGCTTGCAACTAAGCTCTGCTACTGCTTACATCTGTCAACACAGGGCAAACTGATCATGATTGTGCACGCTTTAACTACTCGCTGGCCTAAATTCATTTTGTTTTCGGTTTAGCACTATTTAAAAACTCTCAGAGCTTGAAGTTGATTGTAGAGGTTGACTGGGATGCGTGTGACTGATCACTGCTTTTAAACTCTGCCATGTCTGCCTCTTATCCGCACTTCAGAACCAACGTTGCGAGGCAAAGGATTATCATGTAATCCCATCACTTACAGGTTTGACCATTATTTTGTTTGTACAGCTTTAAAATACAACTTATTGTGTTTCTTCTGTACAGTAAACCGATATTAAATTAATAAATTATCATTTTTTTGACTCAATATGTCAGTAATGTGGTGTTATTGGTCACATTGCAAAACCATTTACCATCTGATAAACAGAATGTCTGCATGAAAGCACAATGAAAAAGAAGTAAATAAAACATTTCACAATCCAGCTGCAACCACCATTGTTTCCTTTCATAGACCTTTGCCAGAAGTTATGAACATGACATGCTGACGCAAGACAGTCTACATGCAGCATTTCATTTTGTCAGTATAATACCTCCTTTCTTCATCCAATGCATGTTTATTAGTTTTGTTGTGTAAAGGGGTCTGAATAATGAACTGAAGCTTCTTTTCCATGACTCCCATTGATCACAATTGCAATATTTTAAAAAAAAATTTTTTTCTGAAAAGCATTTATTTGATGAGGCGGTGTAAAGAGTACCTTTCATGTACTTACATAGCTATGAAAAATGTGGGGATAAAGATGTGGGATGTGGGATAAAGATGCAAGCACTATAATGTAACCCTGATGAAATAATGTGCATTACCACTAGCATAAAAGGTTGCTGCTCTGTGCTGAACTTTATGTGAATATTTCCTGAAGAATGGGAGTAAAATCTCATATTAACATACAATAAGAACATTTCCTCCCTCTAACTATTAAGTTGTTCTTTTCCCAATTGAAGGTTTTCAGTTTGGTATTTTAGCCTAACCACCCCCTCACATATGTCCAGGAAAATATGCTACTTACTGAGGAAAGGGGGCTTTTCTTTATATAAAAAGTGCCACAAGAAACAAAGGGCTGGGTAATAGCTTGCATAATAATACTGATGTATCTTGTCTGAAAAGGAGGAGTTAGCATTTCACCAGTGGGAGGCCATTAAAAGATGACAGGAATGAGCTTTCATTCTGATTCTGTTAAGTGGAGCTGTTTTAAACTTTAAACACTCTTGTAGGGCAGCTGTAGTCTGAAGGGTGTGAAGGCAATACCACACTCTACCATGTCGTCATTTTTGGATTTGTTCATGGGTTACAGCGATCTTTCACCTGGCCTACACCCACCCCAACTCAAGCCTGAATCTGGACTAAAAGATTTTTGCAACTGCAGTCTGGTCTAAGACTCTGCTTTTATGTTTTTCTCAAAATAATGGCGTTACTGTTTACTTTAACCTAAGCCTAACTTTATGCAGATGTACGTTCTAACGCTTACCTTAATTCAAATCATAACATCTATTTGGCAATTTAACAACTCATTTTTGATATATATGTTATTGTGGATTGTCTAAAAACATTGTGCAAGAGTCGATGAAAATATATTGGGACCTTAGAGACACAATATTTCTCATAATAATGATGATCTCATCATCCATTATGTAGTGCTTTCTCATTTATATGTTATGGGTCATATTCCTTCTGCTGAGGGCTAGAAGAATGTGCTGCTGATAATGTCAGTGAGGTGAATTTCTGATATGTGTGTCTTCATATGCATGAACTCCCACAATTGGGTCAACGATTGCATATTAAAGAACATTTGCCAAGAAATGATGGTTCCTCAATGCACTACAGCACAATACATTTCAGTGCACATTCTCATAACAATGCATTTTGCCAATGGAATGTTAAACCAGTTCTTCCATGCCTTATTTTTGGTACATTACGTGATAAATTTTAGCATCAGTGTCACTTAGTGGTTAGTAAAAAATAAGTATGTTTTAGAATGTAGCATTAAAACACATAAAACTCACACACACCTGCACACACATACATACACTGGCTTGTTCAGAGCCTGTGTGAAAGTAGGGATTCTCCACATTGGAAGGTGGATTTCACAGGGTGAGTTATTAAGATGTATCCAGTTGCGGCTGCTCCACGGGATAAGGCCTTCTGCACAGAGCCTGCTTCAGAATGTGAATAATTAGGATAGGTATCCAGAGCTGGGGGAGACGGCAGTGTGAGGCATTCTGGAAGCGCATTAGCAGAGTGTTCAGCGGTGTTCCGACACAAACAAATGACCCCGTTCACTGCAGCAGATAGCGAGAGAGGCTTTTTTATTATTCTGGCTGAGAGCAAGGAATGCTGCTCTATCAGGGAGTGTAGTGCATTAGTAGGTGGCAGGCTGTAATGTGTGCCCTGTGCATTTGAATGCTCAGAATGTTAAGCTGTTGTTTTCACATGCTACAAATGCACAGTGTCAGTGCAAAATAAGGGAAAAGTCATACCAAAAACTGTATATACATATATATAAACAATTTAAGTGTGTTAAAACAACCCAAAACCAAAATAATAATTGTATATATAATTATGCACTGGCACTTTGTCCTTTGTATTCTGCTATGGACATTAGCACTGTTTGCACCGAACCTTTTGGTACATATACACTGAACCTACATACAGTAAAGTTCTTGCACATTTTTTAACAATATATGTTGGTTCCTCATATGGGCACACTGACTATGTAGTAACCTTTTTTTACCCATGCAGTCATTCATTCAGGTTCCAAGTCTGTATTGTTTAGCCTCACAGATACTTTCAGCTGCGAGTCCATCTTTATTAGAATGATGAAGATATTGATCAGAGTGCTGTATTTACAGAATGAAATAACAAAAGCTCTAAATAAACAGAGGGAGGAAGAGAAGCAGGGAGTAATTTAGAGCTGGCATGAGGGGAACAATGTCAGCACATCTCAATAGGCCCAAGCTTTTATCTGCATCCTCAACAGAGGAGCTGCAGAGATGGAAATTATCATAACAATATACAGCAGCTGGTATAGATCTATGGTACAGTATGAGTGACAATCACCGCGAGAAGCAAATGTTGCTCTCTGTTGTCCTTCATTGCAGTGGATTTTAGATAGCTCATGCTTCGTGCAGCTGCACAAAGCCACAGGGTCAGTTAAGTAAATGAGGCTACTGTACAAAGCTGGAGGGAAAATGTGGCCTCTCTAGTCAGCGAATGAGCACAGGAGAGAAGGGATCTGGCAAACTCTTGGTGCTGATTTGCAGGTGGTTGCTGTGTTTCAGTGGTAATGAGCTTCAGGCTCATCATTGTGAGGGTCTGGTGTGAGGTCTGGTGAGGTGCATGGTCTGAGGTAATGAACATCTCCGCATGAGAGAGTTCCGGTCACACAACAAGCTGAGAGAGACTTCTTATTTTTTGCTAACAACATGTCTGCTGCCTCTTTCCTTCTATTGCTCCTGCTGAGTACAGCTGAGAAATTGTAAGCAAGTAACAGCTACGTGTTCGTCAAGTGCACTAGGAGCTGCAGGAAAACAAATATGCTTTTCTGGCTTACAGGAAATACACACAGAGGAATTGTAAATGCCCTGAGAATGCAATTATATTTTTCTATTATAATGTTTTTTTGTTTAATGAGTACAACCTCGCCCTGAAAATTTTTAAGCAAACTTTTAAGCAATTTTAGTCTAAACAAAAAACAAAACTTTATCAAAAATACGTTTATGGCACCCGGGTTTTGCCCTTTGCTAAGATAACATCAAATAAACTTCTCCTACAGTGATTAATGAGCGCATGGAGCAAGAAACACACTCAACACACTCACAGGATCCTTTCCTGATCTTACAGTGGCATAAGTCCGCTCTTTTGGACTGTAGGACATATTGTGAAATGGAAGAGTATTAATAGTGTGTTATAGTTTCAATTAATGTTGTAAATAGCGCTGTTCAGTATGGTATACTTCACTCAAATTTAAGCTGACGCAGATTGACTTATCATCCATACACTGGTGAAAGATACAATTGTGTGAATAATATGATGAGGCTTTAACAAAGTTATTGCAAGTAAAATGAATACAATAGTTTGACTTCTCACTCAACGATCAGATTAATGAGGAATCTACCTGGAAGGGTATTTAATTAACAGGTGTGCTTTATCAAGAGTTAATTTGTAGAATTTCTTGCTTTCTTAATGTGTTTGGGACCATCAGTTGTGATGATAGGGTTGGTACACAGTTAGCTGTCCTATTCGACAATGGTTTTACTCCACGTTATGGCAAGAACTGCTTAACCAAGTAAAAATAAATCATTATCTTATTACAAAACATTTTGTGGTTTGTTTAACTTTTTTGTGCACTGCATAATTCCACGTGTTCCTTTATCATTTTGTTTGTTTTCAATATTTATCTACAATGTAGAAAATAATAAAAACAAAGGAAAACCATTGAATGAGAAGGTGTGTCCAAACTTTTGACTGGAAGTGTATATATTAGCAAAACAGCTCAATAGTTATGGTGATGATAATTAACATAAAGAGGGAGGATTGTTGCTGGTTATTTCTGCTTTAGTATCATTATTATTATTATTATTATTATTATTATTATTATTATTGTTGTTGTTGTTGTTGTTGTTGTTGTTGTTGTTGTTGTTGTTGTTGTTATTGTTATTATTATTATTATCATTATTATTATTATCATCATCATTTTTATAGCATACATTATTTAGTAATGAACTTCAGCAACTAATCAATTTTTTGTTTTAAATGTGTGAAAATATTTTCAAATATCTGACTAAATGCTAATTTATAAAAAAATTAATATATTCTCACATGACGGAACTCAAAGATGAATTGTTCTGATAACCTAACTTTTTACAGATTAACAATCACATAATCACAACGGTGATGCAAATAAAAGGTAAGGCTGTTTTGCTCATACTCCCTCTGCATGACGAAAGAATATGAAATGTTCTGTTTTTCATTTTGGTGCCCGTGTCCCAGAGCCCGCTGTTGCTGCACACAAAAAAGCTTAAGTGATATAAGAAATTAACATGAACCGTACAATTTACAACAATGAAATTGTCTAGTACTGGGTTAACAGGTTTTCTGGTAGATCAACACGTGTGAAACAATTGCCGAGGTTGAAGTACCACGAGTAACCAAGTGCAAAATACTCTCAAATGATCTTTTTATTAGACAATGTAAATCAGCTGATTTGACTATTTTTCTGTACAATTTGCTTCCAAGTGGTTACAGTTTTAGGGACATGTCCAGCTGCACCACTCTGCTGTTTACAATTATCTGACTACTAAGGTCTACCCATGAGGTACATATTAATAATGGAAGGTAGAGGGCCTCATAAAATGCTGTAGCACAGACACATTCCATGGAAACTCATTTCCTACGTACTTCTGTTTTATTATGTGCATCATTACAAATGTATCCATTCATATTTGAATATGTCCTTTCGATATTCCACATCTCTTTCATGTTGCCTCAAGGCTACTAGGCTTTGTTTTAGTCAGTTAGTGAGATTCATGAAAACTCCTCTGAATGACTTTGCCCATGGTTAAGACAGGTGGTCAGCTCCTGTTAAAATCAGGCCATTGATTCAACCTCCTGGATCCGACACCATTCCACGTTCTTCCACACAGACATTTAACTCATCATATGTGAGGACACAATGTGCAGAAAGTTCATGTGGGCAGTTAAGCGATGTTAGATGAGATGTTAACACAAACAGTCAAACAGAAATGTTTTTTATGGGTTTTAATTAATAATAGTATATTTCATGTGTAAAAAAAGTAGAGCCACAGTCAGAGGTTGTTAAAGTAATGACAGCAATTATGATGTAATATTTTAATTAGATTTAAAATGAATGTTTAAAATGAATGTTTGTGAAAAAACATGATGTTGTGATGTGGTAAAAAACGCCTAGAATGTCTATTAGTATAGTGTAAATACCATATTCTGCCCCTCAAACACTTTAATTTAATTTTAAACTCAGCTCAGTACATTACCCAATTTCACACTGTGTACACTGAACTCCCACAGTGCTAGAATGTAAGTGCCAATGTTACCCCAATATAGACTATAGTGTAATTCATGCACGCCATTTACTTTGGTATGCGCTGTCCTTCCAACACCTTTGGGAAGAACTGGAACGGAGATTGCGAGCCAGACCCTCTTGTTCAGCATCAGTGTCTAACTTCATAAATGCTCTACGGAATGACTGGGGCACAAACTCCCACAGAAACTCTATATAGCTGCAAAGGGGCGGGGGGCGGGACTCCATGTTAAAACCAACATATTTGAGTTCAGTGTCATTAAAATCCCTTTTACTGTAAGGATCAGGCCTACTAATACATTTGTCCATATAGTGTACATATACATATACATATGAAATGAAGTAGGAGATCTTTCTCAAGATTAATATTTATGTCATTTGGTGCGCACTTGGATTGTGCAATACTACTCATATGCTTTTATTTGTTCATTTGTATGTTGTTGAAAGTTTGTTTCATCCCTCCATTATATGCTGCTATCTCTTTTTATTCATGGCACAAACACAACGTCACTTTTCATAACTGCTCGCACTAATAATGCCATAGTTATTTGTTACGTTGTCAGTGTTATTTTGATTGTATATTTGCAGTATTACTACTTTTCTGTTCTTTTTTTAACTCTTATTGTACATCTTTATTACCTCTTGTTGCATTGACCATGTGTAGGACAAAATAATTTCCCTTGGGATAAAAAAATTCTTTCTTATCTTATCTTATCTTATCTTATCTTAATCTTATCATAACTTAAATAATTTATTTAACAATTAAGCAACAAAATCAAGTCACCCATAAAATAATCATTGTGCTTTAATGGTGAAACACTGCTTGTAGCAAATATATTTGAAGGATAGGAATGAAGGATTCTCCTTCTGACATTGAACTTTGGTTTTTAGACAGACACACACACACACACACACACACACACCTCACAAACACAACTCACACACACACACACACACCTCACAAACACAACTCACACACGCACACGCACACGCACACGCACACACACACACACACACACACACACACACACACACACACACACACACAC
>JBBPDC010000007.1:12429850-12447514 GCA_037974485.1 Hemigrammopetersius urotaenia | reverse complement strand
CCGCTCATTACATCACAGCGGAGTGGGAGATACGAAGCCCTGTACTGCAGACACGCCCCCTCTATGTTTGGAAAAAAAGTTATAAGCTCACATCTGCTTTGCTTTCTTTCTTTTTGATGATGTGGACATTAGCTAGTTTTTATTTCATTCTCCATGTTCAAAGTAAGAAGCAATGAGACCTTAAAGTGCATTTTAAGTTGTTTTTGTGTCCATATTAAAGGAAATAATTATCTTGCCCTATATTGCACCTTAATTTGTTGTTATATAATAGTGTGGAATGAGTCTTGAGTTGAATGTTTTTTAATGGGCAAAAATACTTAAATAATTAAATGGGGAGTTAAATTTTTTGTCTTTTTTATTTTTTTGCTGATCCGAAAATTGATCCGAGCCGTGACTTAAAACCGTGACCCGATCCGAACCGTGAGTTTTTTGATCCGTTGCACCATTATTTACCAGTCTAACATTTTATTACACCAGTCTGTTGGTATCATGCCAGTTGTAACTGAATGTTCAGGTGTTTATTGAAGTAGCAGTTAAAAACAAGCCTTACATTTAATTAATGATCATACCTTGGAATATTAAAGTGACTAGCATTAGTAATACAACATGCAACATGAGCTCATTCTGACAAATCCCTCATATTGTGAACTGTGTCTCATCAGAGAGTAGTTTGTAGTTGGGTTTATCAGAACACCAGCACAGAGTGAAAGTAACTGTTTACTGACCGTTCTGCTCCTTCAGAAGTGGCATGATCAGAGTGATCAAAGGTAACATTGTACTTCTGTAGAAAGCTAAGTCAGATGTGCATATTTTGTACGTGACTATCCTTCATTTAAGGAAAATAATTCCGAACTTTCCTTCTTTTCGAGCTTTCAGGCATAATTTTCTTTTGCTGCCTAGTGACGTAGGTATAACCCTGCAGGTGAACTGCTGCCTTCTCTCAATGTATGCACTGTAGCTGCTTTGAAAATGTAAAGGTAAAATCATAATTGGAAATAATGAAGACATTTTTGACAAATGAGTCATTACCATGAATGAGCACCTGATGTACATCGCTCTGGATAAGAGCGTCGGCTAAATGCCGTAAATGTAAATTACCAGCGGCTGTTAACATGAATTTAGTCAATTGTCACCAGCATAGGCTTAAAAAGAGCCTAAAAAGTCTTTATTGAAATTTGTATGGTGAATTCCTTCAAGCTGCTAAAAATAGATAAATCAATACATTAAATTAGTTAGACATCATATATATATATATATTTAATTGAATTATTTTAATGAAAGCAAAATATTTTTGTATCATTTTGGAACTCAACAATTGCGAATACTATTATGAAAATGTGAATCAGCCAAGCTTAATGAGTATACATTTGTAAACTTTTCTGTAGGCAGTATTTGTCTGATACAGTTCCACAGAGAACAAAGGAATTGTTAAAACACAAAATGACTCTTATTTTTAAGACATTGCAGTTCTGCGGTTTGGTCTTGTGTGGACACATAAGGAGGCCTCTTTGGCAGAAAACCATATAGGGGCAATGGATACGGGAAAATATGCACAGATGGCCAATATAATGTTGCATGGCATCGGCCTGAAAGATTAAAATCTATAATTAAATCACAGCATTTTTTGAAATTGTAAGAGCTACAGTTATTTATCATTTTTTGCATTAATTATTCATAATTTACAAGCTAAGAGGATTAGCAAGAAATTGCATGTAGCGTATTTAATGCCTGTAGTTCGAAAGCAGTCAAACACCCACGCATAGGACAGCACAGCCACAGCTAACTGACAATCTGGCCTCAAGCCAGGAAAAGATTTATATGTTTGCCCCAAAACGTCCTTTCAAGAGTTAACTAAGTTGGTCAGATTGCTGCGTTGTAGCACTTTTATTAGTTTTAAATGATTATCAGTGGAAAACTAACTAGCTTCATGAAATTTGACCATGGGATTTATGCATGCTGGGAAAACGTTCTCTTGTTTATTTTTGTTTGTAAATAATGCATGTAGCAAATATGTTGTTGACATTGAACTGGACATATGGTGTATGTTAATTTCACTGCACAATACTGACTCACACATTGTTAGTTTCCCAGAGAAATACTCTCCTAAGCCACATGTCTCTCATGTTGCATCCACTGATTTTATTTATTCAGGAGATTTTTGGTTGGTACCTTTATTGCAGTTGGTTGTAACACCTAGAGGGCGTGTCATTGGCTGAAAAACAGCACTGGACAGACTGATTAGTCATTGGGCAGAACAGTTGTCTCTTTGCCAGAGTCGGATTGAAAGACGATTCAATTTCAAGTCGGCAAATGAAGGCTATGTGAGAAAAAAACTCATGAGAGTTTAAATGACTAATTCAGACTGATTGCCTGCATGCCTCACTTTTTTGGACACAACTTTTTATACTTCTGCACTTTTTTTTTTAAAGCTTTTGTTTTCACGTCCTTGTTGCTTTCACAGTTTTTTTCTTTGGTTTCTTTGTTCTTCCTAATCATCATGATGTGCCGACATTGTTGGCTTTTGCTCTAACCCTCCACCATCCCCTTAAGGTTTACATATAAGGTGTAGGACCCGAACTACATCACGTCTTAATGTTCCTCACGTAGTTGACATTTGGAACGTGACTCTCACGCTGACATCTTTGGATGTAGGATGGCCTTTGTGTTCTAGGCTTTCCATGCTTCTCTCTGCAAGTGAGTCCAAAGTCAACATCAAAGTTGAAGGCATTTCCACTAAATACCATTACACTTGAGAGTACTAGTAAAGGAAAAAGGGTACAGCCCAAACTTCTCAATGTTTCTACTTTAAAAAAGTAACTTAATGCAATATTGCATTCAGTAGAGCCAAACAAAAGTAGGAGAAAACAATTAGAAAATAACTCTGCCTTAGCTTAAGCCAGAGAATCTTAACAGAAAATTGTACTTTTGCTGTACTAAAGAGAACTTGGCAAACAATAGATAGTCAGTTATGCTAGACATCTTATTTTTCAAAAAATCCTCCTAAAATGGAGACTGTTGCACAATGTGTTCGATTGTGCACAATTTACTAATGTATAAAATGGCATTGTGTTGGTGCCCCTCTTTCCACTGAAACACTTCTGGCCTGTCAAGGACTGGACTCCACAAGACCTCTGAAAATGTGCTGTAGTGTCTTCCTTCAAGACCATAGCAGTAGATCCTTTAAGTCCTCTAAGTGGCAAGGTGGGGTCTCCATGGATCAGACTAGTTTGTCCAGCACATCCCACAGATTCTCAGTAGTATTGAGTTTGGAATTTCGTGGCCAAGTCAACACCTTGAACTCTTTGATAAGGTAAACCTTATTTAGTCGCACAAGTGGGAAATTTGCTTTGTCATGGCAGAAAGTGAACAGTACAAAAACAACAAAAGCAATAGAATAGAATAAAACACTGCCAACAGTACAGTATAAAATGTACACTATACAATCTATATATGGATAACCATATTGTAAAATATATAGATATGTATATGTAAACTATATATATAGACTTAGGCAAGTTGTATGTATGTACACAATGAGTATATCTGTATACAGTTATTCTCCATGAGCAACCAAATGTTGGTTGGAAAAAAAATGCCTATTTTTATATACATATAGTGTAAAACCTAAATATGTCCCAAATATGCTTCCAAACTACGTTTAAAAAACGAAAAGCAAGAGAAACACTCAAGATGAGTCAGGGGCGGACTGGCAATCTGTGCGTTCTGGAAAAGACCACTGTCCAATGCATGGCGGCTGTCAGCCTGTTTTTCTCGGCTTAGACGCAGACCTCTGTGCAGCTGGTAAAGAAACTCCAGGCTGTGTTTTAGTCCCAGGCCGCCCCCGAGTACAGCATATTAACGCCCCAAAAACATTTTCTTTGTGTTCTCATGACAGTACAAAAACATTTTTACAGTTATCTTTTATATGGAAATGTAGCTGAATTTACATTCACATTTTGTTAGAAAATTAGTAAATTATATTTTTTGAAGAATTATAAGAAGAATTATATATTGCAACACAAAAGCAAAAGCAATGTGGATATCTGCAGTTTCCACAAATTTGCTGGAGTTTAACGAAAATGAAAACGTAAGCCTGTATCCCATCTCCCACAATTAATTAGTGATGTGTTTCTCTCAATATTAAGCACATTTAATATTGAATCGTCTCTGAAAACGAGCAAACCATCCCTTACTGGCTTGAAAATCTTCGAATTGCTGGTACAGTTTCTATGCTTTTTTCTTCCTGCAGTACGTGATCCACAATGCCAAGGTAGATTCCATCCTGACAATATTCTTATTTCTTTTCTTATCTGATACGGTCCTTTTCCTTCCAAGAGCAAGTCCAGGAATTCAACTTCTCTTGCACTTGGGTACATTGCCAAGAGGCGCAAGGCATTTGGGCGGCATCTTATGGCTTTTAGATGAACGAAATGAAAACACTAGAACAGGAAGGCTGCAGCCAATAACTCAAGATTTTCTTTCTCTGCTTATAAAACCTACCTAAACCTACCAGAACCACATCTTCTACTTTTTAATATGTAGTTGGTAAGTATTTGGATAGTGAAACGGTTATAATGAAAAGATTGCTCACAGTGAAATGTATCCTGAACCGCTCCTTTTGACTATGCAAACATTATAAACAATAAGTAGCTAAAATATGGAATTCTCTGAAACACACTAAATTAGAAATGCAAAACAATGGATGAATAAAAAACAACAAAAAGGCACAGTCTGCATGGAACAGTATTGTTGTCTGCCTCGCCACCCCCTACGCTGATTTATATTTAGCTGAATTTATATTTGGATTACTATTTATGTTACAAAATTTGTACTTTTTTTCTTAATAATTTAGAAGTAAAATGCTTAAAACATATTGCCACCAAAAATGTCTGCGTTGTGGAGATTTCCACGTAAAAGGATGAGTGTGTGACTGGATCCACGAGTCCTGATCCGCATAAAACTATTACTATATATGCAGCGTGGATACATAAGTAAATATAAGAACACTGTAGATACACACACACGTTCAGCAAACCATTTCTGAACAGTTTTTGCATGTGACAGGATGCATTCTGCTGCTAGAAGATGCCACTGCCATTATTAAATACTGTTGCCACGACTGTGTGTACTTGGTCTGTAGCCAAGTTTTTGTAAGTGGTCCATGTCAAAGCAACAACCACATGAATGCCAGGAACCGAATGTTCCCCAGAGCATCAAACTGTCTATGCTAGCTTACTATTTTTCTTTAACACATCTCTTAACTAGGTAGGCAATATACACACACACACTTCCTTGTTGTTCAAAAGATAATGGGAATAATGTTGAATAATGCAGGTTAAACCATGTCCAGGAAACCTAGCTTTAAGTAAATAGTGTTGTAATTGGAATTAACCATGATCAGTACCTGAAACTATGCCATATTATGTTTAACGTAACCTTTAAAAAGAAAAGTGTAAGATTAATAATTGATTAAAAAAAAGCCAACTTAATCTTAATAATCTTTCTTTTTTCTTACTTAATCTTTTCTTTCTCTGCTTATAAAACTGCTTGACTGCACTGTCAGTCATTTATTTTTCCTAAACCTACCGGAACCACATTTTCTACTTTTTAATGTGTAGTTCAGTTGTTAAGTATTTGGATAGTGACACAGTTATAATGAAAATTAACTCTGTACTTTAGTTTTATACGTTAAGGGTATTTTCAATAAAAAACCTCCTTAAAAGTACAGACTATAAATCTGAAAGCTATGAAAATAACGCTACCCGGCAAAGACCCTCCCTCAAAACTCAGCATTAGTGCAAGAAGGGGACTTACTCTCTTGCTAAGGAGCTACAGAGTTCAGTAGCTGAGACTGGGATGAAGGTGCATCAGTCAACAACATCCAAAACTCTGTATACAGCTGGTCTATGTGGGAGGGTGGCTAGAAAGAAGCCATTACTGAGGAAAACAAGACATTAAGGAACATGTGGAGTTTGCCAGAAAGCATCAGAGTGGCCAATCTGAAATGTGGATTAAGGTTTTATGGTCCAGATGAAATAAAGATTCAGCTTTCTGGCCAAGCTTCAAAAAGCTAAATGTGACACGAACCTAACACTGCCCATTTCACAGCAAGCACCATCCCAACACTAAAGTATAGAGGTGGCAGCATCATGTTGTAGAGCTTCTTTTCTTACAGGGACTGGGCAACATGTTAAAACTGAGGAAAGAATGCATTGAGATACTTCTAGACAACCTAATCCAGCCTGGGAGAAACGTCATTGTTCAACAGAACCGTGATAGCAAACATCAGTGGTTAAATGTGCAACATTGTGGAAGATAAGTATTTGAACACCCTGCGATTTTGCAAGTTCTCCCACTTAGAAATCATGGAGGGGTCTGAAATTCACATTGTAGGTGCATTCCCACTGTGAGAGAATGTAAAAAGAAAATTCAGGAAATCACACAGTGTGAATTTATTTGTATTGCACTGCTGCACATAAGAATGAGAAAATCAGTGTTAATATTTGTACAGAGGCTTTTGTTTGCAATTACAGAGGTATGTTTCCTGTAGTTCTTGACCAGGTTTGCAGACACTGCAACAGGGATTTTGGCCCACACAGAGTTTTTCATCCCTACAAAGATTTTCGATTGGATTTAGGTCTGGAGACTGGCTAGGCCTCTCCAGAACCTTGATATGCTTCTTACGGGGCCACTCCTTGGTTATCCTGGCTGTGTGCTTCGGTTCATTGTCATGTTGGAAGTCCCAGCCACGACCCATCTTTAGTGATCTAACTGAGGGAAGGAGGTTGTTGCTCAAAATCTCACAATACAAGGCCCCATTCATCCTCTCCTTAATACAGTGCAGTCGTCCTATCCCCTTTGCAGAAAAATACCCCCAAAGCATGTTTCCACCCCCATGCTTCACAGTAGGGATGGTGTTCTTTGGATGCAACTCCTCCTCCTTTTTCCTCCAAACATGGCGAGTGAAGTTTAGACCACAAAGTTCTATTTTGATCTCATTTGGCCACATGACTTTCTCCTATGCCTCCTCTGGATCATCCAGATGCTCCTTGGCTTTTCTTATCATCAGTGATACCCCACAAGGTGAGATCTTGCATGGAGCCCCAGTCCGAGGGAGACTGGCAGTCATTTTTAGCCTCTTCCATTTTCTGACAATTGCTTCAACAGTTGATCTTTTTTCACCAAGCTGCTTGGCAATTGGAAAAATAATGAATTTTACCTTTGTATAATGCCATAATCTGATTCTCAGATTCTCAACTCTGTTACTCAGAGTATTACAGAATGTGTTGGTCAAAGTCTTTCTGCACAGTCAAGTGTAATATACTAACATTTTTTTGTGCCTATGTCCTATTTCTTTTTTATTTAAAGTTTATTTGATCATCCTATTATGGTCTTCTGGGATCCTCCAGGTTGTTTGCAGTTGTTTATAAACTCAGTATGTGTTTTGTAGACACCTGTTCATCGAATGTTTTTTCTGAAGTCAAGGGCATCAATAGGGAGCTTGTCCCCTCTTTGCTATAGTAATAGCCTCTTCTGGAAAGACTTTGTATTAGTGAGGGTTTGATTGCATTCAGCCTCAAGAGCATATGGTCAGGCCCTGATGATCAGTTTTGAATCCCCCCCTCCCCAGCTTATTCCTAAAATATTCAGTAGTGTTCTGTCACTTCAGTTCCACCCAATATGAGGGGGCTTTCCTCCTTTGCTGTTATGTATGGCTACTCCAAAGCATCTCATTTTATCAGAAGTGCATTTCTGACATTATACAGGCTGTGTGTGCTCAATTGAACACCTGTGTCAGTAATAGCTGCACATTAAATAGGCTAAATAGGGATGATTAGGATGACCAGAAAGTCCGGGTTCGATTCCCACGACCGCTAGGCACCTCTGAGGTACCCTGAGCAAGGTACCGTCCCCACACACTGCTCCCCGGTCTCTGTGTTCGTAGCTGCCCCCTGCTTCACTTGGTGAATGGGTTAAATGCAGAAGACGTATTTCGTGCTGTTCACACTGTGTGCTGTGGTGTGTTCACGTATGACAAATGGTCACTTTCACCACTTTCACGTTCACTTTTGGGCATATAGTGTAAGTGACCTGCTTAGTTTTATTACTCCTCTGATCAGTTCATTCAGACTTTTTGTTTTTGCTTTTTTCCATATGAGGACCAAATATGAATCAAATGACAGTAGTCCCTATATTGAGAGACAACAGCATCATCAGCAGCCACCACAGCAGTTAACATGTTACAACTGATGAAAGAGCATCTCAGTCAGTCTTTACCACTTTACTGTGAAATGGAAAATCCTGCAACGACTGTGATTTCTATTTGGATTTCACACTGTAGATATAAATACTCCCAGCTTAAAGCTGACATTTTGCAATTTAACTTCATAATTATTGTTCCATTTCAAAGCCAGTGTGCAGAGCCAAGAGGACAAAAAACTGTCATCAGTCCAGATACATATATTACACTGAGTTATTTATTTTTGAAAAACACTTCAGTCAGTTTTTGCATGTAAGCCATGGGATGGCATAGTATTTTAGTGGCCAGTTTGTTTTTAGAATACTCATTAAGTTTTCAACGTTTTGAACATGAGTTATGTGCTGGCTTTAAAAGGTTTGCTTGGTGTTTTTTTTTTTTTGTTTTTTTAGTGCTAAGTGCCAGGTGGCTGTGTTCAGCAGGCTGAGCAGCAGATGAGATTCTGCTCCAGACTTAGGGCTGTGGGGGATGATAATTGCCAGGTGCTCACATTTGGCATACAGAAAGTTTCATGTTCTAACTGCAGTAGAAATTTATTAATTTATTTCGCACTTTGCTCTAGTGCTGATGAGTCTATCACTTTCCTCTCTTTTGTATACACAGCTGTTTGAGTTTCTTGGTGCTGAGGGATTTGAGATGATCTCTATACTTCTTCAGAGAAGGTCAGACATTGTGGACTCTCTCCTGTCTGTACCAACTGACAGCAGACACAACTACCCACCAGGTGAGTTATGCTGTGGCTCCATAACCATATCGCACCCAACAATACGACTAAGCTGATGAAGCTTAGAGAACTGTTTATACATATGGCAATATTGTCTAGAGGTAATGATTTGACCATATAATTTAATTGCAAATTGCAAAATAGGATCTCAGCCTCTGTCACAGGAAATGGCACAAAGATGCACACACAAAAAACTGGCATGTATAAGGTGAGGTCATGGGGAAAACGCAAAGGTTGGAATGCCTGCATTTGAAGTGATCTGACATTGTAAATATGAAGTATTGACCCTAGACTTAATAATTGCAGCTCATATGTAGCTGTGAGTAAGAACCTTTTTAACTGACTTGAGTAATGTAACAGTTAATGTAATCTGCTTAACAGTTAATGTAATCTGACATTCACCTGAGTCACAAAAGCAAACAAACATAGTCTTACCTCATAAAACAAGCAAAAGTTTTACACTGCAGTGTTTTACACTACAGCATTAACCTCGCTGATGATGACTAAGTGACTAGAGCAGACATTCCAATCCAGTCATTCCCATATAACAAACATACACACACACACACACACACACACACACACACACACACACGTATGCACAAGTATAAAGGGCTATAAAGAACTTTTAAAGACTGACTTCTTACAGACCCATTCAAGCAAATGGATATTACAATTGATTTAACACTGTCTGCTGAAATAGTGACAAATAACACAAGAATTACAGTGAACTGTGAAGTGTTTCTCTGTATAATGTTTGTGTGTTCTAAGATGTGCAAGCACAATTAAGAAATGATAAAATGTGGCTTAAACATTTTAATTTATTTTTCCACTTTGGTCACATTTGGTTGCACAACTTACTGACATTACTATAATTGAGAGGCAGGAGTAGTGCAGTAGTACATTGTTGAAAGGTTGTCTGCAAACTTTAATTCAATGAAGGTGGAGGTTTTATTTTTTGTTCTTTTTATTTATTGATTTTTCCTTTTTTTTACTCATTTTCTGTAAGAAATTGTAGAATGAGCACTTCGTTTACTAACAACAGTTCAATGACATCATGTAAAGTTTGGACAGTCAATTAAAGGTGTAAAGATATGAATTCAGTTATACCCACAGGCGGATAAAGTATCTAACTTCATTACTTAATACAGATACCACTTAGTACAGATACCACTAGTCAAATGTTACTCCAAAACAAGTGAAAGTTAAACAAGTTAAAGTATTGAAGTATTTTCTTCCAAAAAGACTTAAGTATTAAAAGTACATATTTCACTGCCTTCTTGATTTATTGCCTCCACACTAACAATACCTAATGTAACTTGCTTGTAAAAGATAGAATAGGTAGAATGTTAGACGGCAAGTATTTGTATGATGTAATATAGTTTGTTTTAGGCAAACATGGCACACACAAAAAAAATGTAAACATCGACTGTAAATATGGCCATGAATCTCCCGCCACTGATTGACCGTGTAAGAAATGCTGGCGATGCAGTGTTATAGCATACATACATGATGTAACACTACTGGAAAAGTGAGACAATAACACCCACTTTCAAAACTGAAGGTAACGAGAATCTTGATAAAAATGTAGTGAAGTAAAAAGTACGGTTTTGTCTTTCAAATGTAGTGAAGTGAAAGTTATACGTTTCCAAAAAAAAAAGACTACTCAGTGAAGTACAGATACTCAAAGTTTACTTAAGTACAGTACTCAAGTACTCGCTACTGTCCACCTCTGGTTATACGTCACACTTCCTCTCCCTCTCAGTGACATCTAGCAGGCTGAGGGTTCTTCACAGGGGGTGCTATTAGCACTAATATTGTACATAACTGGGATGCAGTATGCAGTAAAAGACCTGATACGCATATGTTTTCAGTTCTGTTGTCACTACATCACAAGAACTCATGCAGGCATATTTGTTCTTAGACACTGCATATTCATGTTGTAATATTACAGATAAATTATAAACTACATGCATGCCATCAGTACACAGAAACATGACACAAGTTCTGCTATAGATCCAGTACTTTAGTGTTCTGTCTGTCGATATGTCTGTCTATCTATCCGTCTCTCTGTCTGTCTGTTTATCTGCCTATCCAATTTTTTTTTTTGTACTTTTTGTCAGGGAAACAGACACAGGCAGAACACATTCACCCTCTTCAGAACTTTTACAGACTAATTGATCTTTCACAATAATTTGCACAATAATCCACAACAGTTGCCATTGTCTTAGGTAACTTAGCTGTGGAGTGTAGCCATACTTTCTATAACAGAAAATGAGGCTCATCGCTCTGCTTCACAATTTTTTTAATAGAAATCCTTGAACCAGCCATGAGAATCTTGATAGCAAAGCCATCAAGGAATAACATGTTTACAATATTTTAGTTTAGATGTTTTCCAAATTTAGAATTTAGATTAGTGCCTATTGTTAAAATATGCAAATTACACAGTTTTTGTTAATATCTAGATTAATCTGGAAGGCCTGATAAGTTATAAAACAGACACACTCTTGTGATGGATTAACTGATGACTATCTACAGTGAGGAGCTCAAGAAGAGGATGGGTCTTTGACAAGCTGTCCTAAGGAATTCCATCGAAAACTCGTTGCATGAAGTAGGATGTGCCAGGAAGAAAAAACATCTTCAAATTCTGGGAAAAAAACAACAAAGAACAGCTTTATCAGATAGGCTGTCAAGCATATAGATGTCCTTATTGATGCAGTATTTGATCAATCAAAAAACTCACCAGAGCAAATCCTATATTGGTATTAAAAGTTGTTAGAATTTGATCCAAACCCATGAGATTAATGCTTCTTGCATGAAGATAGCATCATCTTTGAGTTCCTCTAATGAAATAGGGGCATCTAATTGCATAACCTGATTGAGCGTAAGTGAGGTCAGGCTCTAAAGGCCTTATAAAATCATTCCTTAAGATCAACAGTTAATTTGCATGTATATAGTTTGAAATCGAAGTCTTTAAAAATATATTTTGATCTCCGCGGCTTGAGTAACTAATTCACCCCTAAAATGCCTAATAGCATGCCTAATAGCATTAATTGAAGCAAGACAGTTTGAGCTAGAGCTAAGAGTCATCAGGCCTTTCCAGTTGCTCCTAATAGTAGGAATTGCTCTAAACAGTAGGAATTCTGACGCGTTGACGAGGTCTTTGAATTCAGCATTACATGATGTTAATCAAAAGTCTGCTAGGTATGTTAAATTTGAATTAGTATATTTTGATATATTAGAATCAAATGAAATGCAGTACCCTCTTATAAAGAGTTTTATTGTTTTCCGTAATATGTTTTTACACTCTTATTTGTCATTAACAATTTTTTACACTTTTTTATGCACTTTTTCTCCTACGTTCTGGAGAAAAACATGCAAAGAAATGTCTCTTTCATAATGAGAAGCTTAAGTTCTCAGAGATAATGTTGAAACCATGGGGCTATAGTTTGAAGTAATCATGGTACGAATATCAGTAATGACATATTTAATAGCGCTGAATGAAGTGAAAATGTTTTCTCAAAGATTTTATGATGAAGTGAGGAAAAAGCAAAATCTGTGGTATTTGAGTTATTTAAAGGCCAAGGAAGAAACATTTCATGAGAAGAACTAGATGGGAAACTGTCAAAAACGACTTTCCCTGTTCAGTCTAGAGTCTCCAACTGAACTGAAGTCTTCAGTTCAGTAAAGACAATAAGGTGAGCTTCAAAGTGAACTGGAAAACTCTGGATCCAAAATATTGGGGGCTATGCTGAAATTAAAGAATATATATTTTCTGTGATGAATGTTATTTAAAGCAAGGTTTGACAAAATAAATCTGCACCCAGTAATCAATATCAAGGCATAGGAGCTCAGGATTATTTATTTTTTTCTAGTCTGTGCAAGTCTTTGGCTTTCAACAGTTTCCCCAAATAAGAGTTTCAGTACCCTTATGGATTAAAATTTTAAAACTTTTCGTTCTTTGGAAAGGAAGTGTGAACTGTGATTTGTAGCCATTCACATTCCAGGAATTTCAATCTTATATTGAATAGCCATCTATAACATGAAAATCAATATGATGGAAAAATGAGACGTAATAGGGCACCAAACCACTCTGATTGCACAAAAATAAATAATCCCTGAAAGAATATGTAGTGCTCACATTAAGTCCCAAAATTAAAGAATTACAGGGACAAAAAAGCCAGACAGACATTTGGCCAGGTCATACACTTCACTGCCCTGAAAACCTTGGCCATAAAAAAATGATGTATCTTTGTTGGGGCCAAGCCAAGAGGCAGATAAACCCTCAACCCTCGATTATTAAAATTTAGTTATATTACCCTAGGAAAAGTAATATAACAAGATTTCATCCAGAATTATAATTAAGTGCAAACATATAAAAAGTGCAAACATATAAATGTCCATCTTGTAAACGTAAGCTGAAGCATCATGAATTTTCCCAGTTCTCACAAGATGACTATTAGAAAAAAATCTGGTAACAAAACTAGAAGGAAAATGTCATCTGATTGTAAGTTTGGAAAATCAAAGCAACTGCGTTTTAAGTGAATGCTTGTAACAAAGGAACCTTGGACAAAATGCTGAGGTGTCTTAAGAGAGTGGATGATGTCTACCTTGGGCTTGTGAAGCACTTTTGCTTTTGATGGATGGAGAAGAAAAGGCAGCTGCCCCTTGTTTTTCAGAGAAATGAGGGCTGGATGAAGGATTTATGATGCAATATTGTAAATTTAAATTATTCAGGGGAAAGCAGGAGACAAACTCAACCATGGGTCAACTGTGGACCAGACTGCTAAGCCTTTAAGATATTTTGTCTATCCCTGAAGTGCAGCAACTTAAAGATCAACATGTGTGGATTGTTCCCTTTAGCATCTGAGTGCCCAGTATAAACTTGATTGTCTCTTTCTATTTCAAATGCGTGTCTCCCAGCCAGAGAAGGGAGCCAGATGGGAAGGTGTCATTGTAGATATGTAATTGTGGCTGCTTCATTCCCATTCACTGGTAAGTTTACCAAACAAAGATTTGAAGGATGATAATGGTTTTCCAATGCTGCCAACAGTGGTTTGGAAATACTATCATCATCCTGTTTGATCCCGCAACTATCTTGCCTTTGGGCTCTCGCTTGTGACATGTCCGTACTCTTGCCCAGTGTTACTAATGAGATGGGTATCCATGTCACGGCAAATAGCCTTACCATCTGTGCACAGTTTTGTCAAGGTCCATTTGGACTATCCACAAAAGAGTTAAGTCTGTAGGTGCTGAACATGAGTTTCTTGCTCCTCTACTATCTGTAGTTGCTGCCTGGCTTTTTTGGCTGGGCTCTTAGAAGTGGCCAACGTGATTTCTAGAGCCAAATCTTCCAAACCTCTTTTGTTCATGGGCTTCATCACAGCAACAAAGTATTTTGAAAAAAGAATGACCCTTTTTTGGAAGTTTTGAGGGAGAAAGAAAAAAATCTTTGCAACACTATAGTGAATGTCTTTTCATGTTTGTTGTGTGACACTAGTGTAATGTATTTTAATGTATGTTTAATTACTTTTTAAATAGCTTTTACAGATATTTAGGGTCAAAGATCTTCAGTGTATTTTCTTGTGCATATTCTCTGCATCACTGAAATCCTAGGGACCTAATTGATGTAGTTTACATTTACATTTACGGCATTTGGCTGACACTCTTATCCAGAGCGATGTACATCAGTGCTCTAGTAGTCCACGACTGTTTCTTAAACCTGTAAACAGCTTAAATCCATGTCAACTATTTAACCGAAATACTGCACAGTCGGTGCATCTATACAACATCTGTCAAATAATAATTAGCCAACACCTACCAAACAATACATGAGCCATAGAGAAGTCAAGGGAAGGGAAAGGAAGTTTTTAAAAAAAAGTAAGTTAACAGTAGAATAGGGACTTAGTCGCCGAAGTGCTCCTTGAAGAGGTGGGTCTTCAGGCGACGCTTGAAGACAGCGAAGTACTCGTAATCGGATGATATCGTAAGAGGGAGTTATTTCCACCACTGGGGGCCAAGACTGAGAAAGAGTTAATAAAATGAGTGGATCAAAAATGTTTTCTTTCTACTTGTTTTGTTCTTGCCTTAATGATTTTAAGAGAAATACTTATTAATATCCAGTGATGGGAATAACAGCGTTAAAATAACTTCATTAAAACAATGTCATTACTGTAAAAACAATTTCAGTAACGGGTAACCAATTACTGTTTCCATCGTTACAACGCTGTTACTGTTACTGACAATAACATGCAGCATGTTGCTGTAATTAAGCTGTTTTCAGGCTCTCAGCCACAGGAGCAGCAAAGCTTTTTTCTTTTCTTTGGTTAGGGGCGAGACAGCCGCATAAGGGATGATGATTGGCTAAGGTAGCGTAAAATTTTCATGGTAAGCCAACCTGAGGCAGAGGTGGGCAGGTGTTTACACAAACACACATGCACAGCCGCACACGCACAGGAGACATGCAGCAATGGCGAGTTTAAAAGTAGCATTTTTACGGTGAGAATACAGACATTATTTTTCCCTTGTTGAAATTAAAGGCAAGGATATATATGTTAAATGTACATGATGGAAATAAGTCTTTATCCGCGTCGGTAATGAGTAACTCAAATCTGATGAAGCACCTCTCATCATCTCACACGTATTTAATAGTCAGTGTTATTACAAATAATTGAACATACAGCTAAATTTCCATCAAAGTGGGGAGGGGAATCCACATTTTTTACATTTGAACATTTTTATAAGATGTAATGCCATAAGTTACTTCCCCTGGTAACTAGTTACTTTTTTAATGCTGTATCTCAGTTATTAACTCAGCTATTACTTTTTGGAAGAAGTAACTATAACTAATTACCTTTTTTAAAGTAATGTGCCCAACACTGTTAATATCTTAAATTCTGTAGATATAGGAGACAAGGACGAAACTCTTAGATTTGTAGTCTCTGGCATTGTTTTGAGGTGAAATTGAAAGGCCTATAATGCATTTAAGTATTGTATTTATGTAATAACTCCAGGCATGGCAGCTGCATGAGCTCAGAATATAAACTTAAATTGGAAACGAGGCTCTAGATACGTGAGGCCACTGCTGAAGTGCTGCTGGCCTCTGATTGTGTGATCAGGAAATGTTATTCAAGTGAGTGCTACTTAAACACTGTTCGTGTTATTTCAAAGCAGTGGAATTGGAAAATGCTTTGTGTTAATGGCAAATCAAATATGGGAAATAAAAGATACAGACCATGCACACACAAAATAACAATAACATATCTAACCAGTGTGGCAGTATTGTTAAACATATGAGCACAGATTGAAGGGATTGAAATATTAGTAATTTACATTAATCATGAGACATTTTAGAATGAAGCACTGATTCTTTCACACTAAACTCAAGGCAATGATTCTTTCACACTAAACTCAAGATTTTGTTGCTGTTGTATGCTTAAATTTGCCCTGATTGCTTGATTTTCAAGACACTGGAACCTATATGGCAAGGGACTGCAGAGTTGCAGTTTTGCAACAGCAATTTTAGGCCAGTGGAGATACATACAGCTATGGTCTTAATGTCTCTTGTTGTAACTTATCTATTTTTATGCATAAAGATGTCAATTGTCTAAATACTCGGGCTGGGCACGTTAACGGGTTATTATTACGTTAATGCATTATTTACTTAACACTGACTATTATTTTATCAAGCTTTAACCCAGGTTTTTTAAAACCATTTTATATTGAAAGTTTGTTGCTTTTTGGTGTTTTTGTGCTTGTGTTTGCGTGTGATGAAGATATGAATGATGAAAGAATGATAAAAAGGGCTACCTAATATTATCTGTCTTGGCCAACATGAATGTTCATACAGAGGATGCCCTTCCAGAAGGCCCCCAGATTAAACCAGAAATATCTACACTGTAACATATATTCTAATCAGAATGGGAAAACCCAGTCAACAGCACAATCTGTGGTTGCTATGGAAGTTATGGTTGTGCCATAGCAGTTATAAATAAATAAGCAAGAACATACATAAACTCAATTAGGATGGTGTATAATGAAAACAGCTTGAATATGTCATTTGCTGGTATTGCTGTGACGCGTCTCGAGTATGCTTAATAGTTAGTGAGAACATGAGGCTATAGATCAAAAGAAATCTCATTGCACCAGTAGGAAAGCTTTATTCAACTGTTTGGTCGTGGTCACTTGTTTTGTGTGATTTAGTTATTGATTTGCTGTAAAAAAATAAAAAATAAAATCTCGAGAGAGAGAGAGGCACAGAGAGAGAGAGCAAGACAGGTTTAAAACTTGCGCGATCCGGAAAAGTCACGAACCAGAGAGAGTAAATCCACGCTAAAATATCAAGGTGAAAGCGTCATAGCTTGCGTAGTATAGACCCAGCTCTCAACCCAACTTTGTGAATAGATTGACGGCGATATTTTTTTTATCGCGCGATAAGAGTCTCGCGATAACGGCCCAGCACTAATATACATACACTACCGGTCAAAAGTTTTAGAATGCCCCAATTTTTCCAGTTATTTATTGCAGTTTAAGTCATTCAAGTCCAATGAATAGCTTGAAATGGTAAAAAGTTAAGTGGTGAACTGCCAGAGGTTAAAAAAAAGATAAGGTTACTCAAAACTGAAAAATAATGTACATTTCAGAATTATACAAAAAGGCCTTTTTCAGGGAACACAGCTGTTCT
>JBBPDC010000007.1:12403210-12415606 GCA_037974485.1 Hemigrammopetersius urotaenia | reverse complement strand
TCAGACCTTCAGCAGAATTCAAATGAGCCATTTTAATCTAGATTAATTCCAAGATTACAATGAGATTAATCTAGATTGAAAAAATTAATCTATGCCCACCTCTAATATATATATATTAGAGGTGGGCATAGATTATTTTTTGTAATCTAGATTAATCTCATAGATATATATAGATAGAGATAGATAGATAGAGAGAGAGATAGAGAGATAGATAGAGAGATAGAGAGATAGATAGATAAATAGATAGATAGATAGATAATATAGTGCATGCAGCAACAGTTGTGGAGGTGTGGAGGCTAGTGACCAGCCCTTGCTGCACTTCCAGTGTTCAAGTTTGTTGTGAGTTGTGGGGAGCTAATGGATGGTAATGTTTTTGTCTCTTTGCCAGGTGGTAAATTGTAACTGGGTTTGGCTAATGCAGCCTGCTGTTTCTGCTCTACTATTTTTTTTCCCAGATGCTGCTGCCCGAGGGTATCCAGAGAGAGAATAATAAGATGTTTGAGCAGGTTGAGATCCCACCCAATGAGCCTATGCCCATTGGCTTCCAGGAAAAGCCAGTTTACATCTCAGAACTGGATGAGGTTTGTGATCACCCTCTGCCTCACTCTACTTCTCTCCCACTCTTCTGTCTCTCACTCATTGTACATTGCTTGTATTCAGACTCAGTGAACAAGATGTAACTTTGCTGTAGTCAAATCAAGTAGGTAGTTGGTAGGTAGATTGGTAGTTGGGATGATATTGTGTTTATAGTGGAATAGTAAGTGTATACAAGCATTTGTGTTTAGGAGAACGCAGTCATTAGCTTCTATCTTCTGTTAATGAAGCAGCTTTGTTTAACCCTGTGAATCTAAGGCTCTCAGGCCTTTGCTTTTGTTGTGCCAAAAAAAAAAATGTATTTGAGTAAAAGGTTTGTTTGAGTAAAAGGTTTGTATTTTGATCTAATGCATCATCGAATAATGGTTTTACATTAAATCTTTGTATATTTATGTTTATAGCATTTTGCTCAATCTATTTTACTGTACTGACCATCGCTGTTTAGACTGGTTAATTGCAAGCTATATCCAACCACCTTTCAGAACTGAAAATGTGTTGAGACTTACTTTTGTTTCATTTTTGCTTTTGTGTATCATTTTTCACTCTGCAGTTGACATTTTGCTGTATGACCTTTTGTACACTGAGAGTGATTTAAGTAATGACTCATTATGCAGCTTCAAGCTATTTTATTTCCCCTTTACTTATACTGCACTGTTCATTTAAGATTAAATCACTCAGGTTATGTTAATGCCAGGTATAAATTGGGCCATAGATTGGAATAAACACATTGAAATAATAATTCTTAAAACTTTGTTTTCTAGAAAGAAGAATGTCTGTGAGGTCAGGGCAACTTAGAATGCTTTCGTTTGTTCCCTGGGACTATTATCCAAACTCAGCAGAAAAAACAACCAAATTATTAATTTAAAAAATCCATCACAAAAGCTTATTGCAAATGAAAATGGAAACCTTTATGGCTCCAACACATGTTGCCACTTTGACACATTAGCAATTCTCACAGGACCAATGGAATAGCTTCTATCTCATAACCACCATATGTCCGTGTTTAGTGTCTGATGCATCCATTTTTCTGTAATGTTTGCATCCCATCTACTCCTGAAGTACCCAAGCACTCTGCTAAGTGAAATAGCATTTCTTATCATTAGTCTAACACAGCCAAATAACCGACATGCTCACTACAATGAGTACTTTTTAAAATGATCATCCCTTTGTATGCCATTTATAGGTGTATTTGTGGGTGTGTGCACATGTATCTGTTTATGGGGGTTGATTTTTTTTTCCCAGTTTGAGGGTTTTGGTAGAATGCATTTGCTTTTAGTCCAGTCTGTGCTGCTATCAGCTATATTACACTGACAGTGTGTTTTTGAACAGCCTGATGGGACAGATCTTCCCAGTCATCAGAGACCGCTGGCTACAGGTTACAAGAACGTCCAGCTCCTTTAGGCTCTCAGCACGTGATTGAGACTATTTTCCTAAAAATGAAGGTCCCAGAAAGGGGTTCTTTAAAGTGATGGCGGAGCAGAAATTTTTTTTAATTTTTATTACTAAAGAAACATTTAGTAGATGGATAAAAAAAATGAACTTGATGGAACCAGAAGTGGTTCTTCTATAACATCTTCTCAAAGAGCCCTTTATAATTTTTTTTAATGTTCTTCCATACCATAGATCATGTTCTCGTTCTCTGCCTCAGCATCATAATCTTCTTTAATTCATCAATCTTAATGACAGGCGTGCAATAACGGGTGAGTTACAGGGCGCATCCTTATTCTCAGGATCAGTGAGAGTGAGGCAGTGATCAGTGAAATTTTGGAGCTTGTAGCGGATTAATTAGTCATGCCTTTGATATGCTTGTTGTTTTTGTGATTTTTGTTGGTTTGGGCTCAGGTGCAGGTATGTGTGTTTGAGTGTGAGAGAGGGTAAGGAAAGACACAGTTCGCCACACAGGCTGTCATATACAATCTTCCTCCAAAGCATGGCTTCAGCCATGGCTGAGCAGCAACCATTTCCTGTCAGGAATGTGCCCACGTATGCATATTGTTGGAGCAAGGATTTCGAACTGGTATAAATCAGCGTTGGCTCATGTTAAACCCTCAGCATTTAGAATCATGGCAGTGGGTTTCTTTTATTTTCTTTCTTTCTTTTTTTTTTTTTTTTTTTTGGAGACCTGTGTGCCCCTCCACCCACCTATGCCCAGTCCCTTTGGCTTTTAGCTGCGCAAACGCTTGAGCGAGCGCCTGTGAACGGCAGACGCTCAACTGGACAAGCAAATGAAGCTTGAAGCTGTGGCTTTTAGGACCTGTCTCTTGTGTCAAACATAATAACTACTCTGAGGAAGCAGGTAAAGTAGAGAAAGTGTTGACCAAGTACCCTAATGGAATGTATGTGTGGGGGCGGGGGGTCTTTCTGATATCAAATGCCTGACCTGCCTGCTGCCTACTTTGATAAAGACCAAACACTGTGTTGCAGAAGGAAAGGGCAACTGTTTTGAAAAAGACTAGAAAACAACACTTTGTATTGGAAAAAAATTATGCCTCAAGTTCTTCTCGCTTCGGAAAAGAATCTGCAACGGTCATCAAAGTGTATACGCTTGAATATGTGTTTTTGATTTTGGTCTTAGTTGTGACCCAGCCCTGCCCCCAAGAGGACACTGTTTGCATTGAGTCTAAAAGATTGCACGTTCGGAGCAGAAGAGTAAGCAGAAAGGCAGAACCTCTCTTGTTCCTTCGTAAGCGAGAGAAAATTGGAACGGACAGCACAGATTTATATTCCTGCCCCTGGGGCTTAATTTTCAGCTTTGTGTTTTCCTCCTCCTCAGGAAACCATTAATTAAACCAATGAGCATGCTCCGTTTCTCTACAGCACAATAAATGATGCGCCTTTTGCCCTGAACTTGGTGATACGGCAGTCATTTCCAGCGGTGAAAAGACGGAACACGTCGGAAAGTCTACTTGTTTATGTTTCATATTCGTATTCTTTTTTTTTTTTTTTTTTTTTTGCAGCAACAAAAAAAAGACAAACAAAGCGTTATCTTTTTGGTAAAGTTGTATCCGCCTGTAGCCTGACCAGATTCACTCTGCTCTGTGAGAATGATAGAGATTGATGTGGAGGCTGTTAAGCTGAGTTCTGCGAATTAACAGAAGAGGGGAAGCAGTTCTATTCATTTAGTAAGGCTCCTGCAACTACGAAACAAAGTGCCCTGCTCTTCTAACGCAGCACGGTGGAGCGGCTAATAAGTCTTTACGTGCTATTAGGGGCTTTTGAGGAGCAGGCTGAGAAGCCTGTCTGTTTTTCTTTTTAAACGCTGTGTGATTGTCATTTATTGAAAACTATAATGGGCAACAGGGACATAGCGGTTCAGTGTGCATTTAATAGCTTTGTGAAACATTAAAAGTGGGGAATTTATTAGGGACCCTTTTAACTAATGAATCACAAGGCCTTCCGTCCTGCTCTCGTCACACCACTAAAAGCCTTCTTAATTTCTGTGAATAAATATGCGGAAGAGCTCTGTCTGGCGTTGGGCTAGAATTCAGCACACGCTTATATATAGAGAAATACATACAAATGAGAGTTCATTACCATGGTTAATATTTTTGTTGGAGTTATTTGAATCCGGTCTTATGACTTGGTTAAGCATTTGTTCACAAAATTGCTTCATTTTCTTGACATTGGTTTGAAATGAGATTATTCTTGGGAAGGATAACACTGTCCTGCTTTGACCAGTGTCCAAAGCACTGTGTGCGAGCAGAGATTGCAGGTATGTCACCTTTTTACTGTGTCTGTGCTCTGGGGTGGTGACCTTTTTAGATAAGCTTGCCCAAGTTTCACATCTTTTGCGTATGTTGTGTGCTGATAAGAACTGGTTTCAGCACCATGGACAGGGACAGTATGCCTCATGCTAGACAGCCCCTGTATGCTCTAATGGAGTTTAATGACTTTAATACATTTCAAGAAGCACATGTTTTGAGCGAGTGGATGTAACTTAAAACCTCATTCATCAGGAGCATTCACTGCTTCTCTTTTGTATCAGTAACAAGAGTGATTAACTCAAACAATCTGTTCATTTTACTGTAAAAGCTGTCCACAATGCGCACCCCCACCCACGCACATACATTGTGTAACCCAACACATACAAGAATCATAATGGGAAATTTACTTTAGGATCTATTCTTTATTCTTTAGCTGCTGAAACAGTTGATGCACCCAGAATGAAGTTTATGTTAAGTCTACCTGCCAAGCCCGCTGCCTCATAGTACTATATGCTGTCTACATACTACTACTTCAGAGTGTGTAGGCTGCTGGCAGGATGCACTGAAGCAGAGACACATCCATAATTAATCCTCCTTGATTGCCTTTCCTAATCCTATTTTATTTTTTGCTTCTTCTCTCTTCTTTCCTTTTAACCAGTTCTTTAGTGTGTGTGCATGTGTGTTTGTGTGTGCGTGCGTGTGTGTGCGCGCGCACGAAGGTGCATATGTGTGTGGCATGTTTGTTCAGACGTGTAAAGCAGATGCGAGTATAAAAAGAACAAATTCATCTTTCCTTGAAATAGACAGACATACAGAGACTTTACATAACCGAGTATAGCTGAATGTATATGGGGTGTGACACAGGACTCATTCACAATTAAAGTGTACAATGTAGATCAACTTTGTATTATTTTTCATTTGAGCCGTTGCAAATGCGCTTTTCTTTGCATAACAAAGAATATCAGAATAAATCAAGAAAATACCCATGAAAAGCTAATCAAATATATAGTTTCAGTGTGCAGTTTTTTATGGCTTTATGGTCTAAACGTCCCAGAGGACTACTTTTGAGAATCATTGCTCCAAAGAGCCTTACAATATGATGATTCCTTTAAAATGTGTGTTCAATTATTTTTTAGGTGCGTAGATGCAAGATGCAACTGTGCTTACTCTGTGCAGAAAGAACAATACATTTTCCAAACAGTTTCCACCTGTTTCCAACTTAAAAAATGCATGAGCTTGTGGCTGTCATTTGTTTTTGTAGTGCAGATGTGGATTGTTGCAGGCGAAAAGGGCAAGCTCCTGTTCAGCTATTACAAAAATAGTCAGCATTTATCCTTGTCTGCTTTCTCCACTGTAAAATGTTTGTCTGATAGTTTTCCCAGCTTCTGTCAGTTCATTATAGTAAGACTTGTATATGCATCTTAGATGAGTTCCTTTTAAATATGAAACTGGTTCCTCTTTAAACAGATGTGCTTTGGAACACTGTGGAACTGCTTCCCTTGTAGCTGACAGTTTCTGGAGAATCCAGGCTGTTCCCCATATACAAAAAACATGATGACATTCATATGTGGGGGATGAACATGAAAGAACTGAAAGCATATTTGCATATTAAGAAACATTACATCTTATTGCCATTTGGCAGACTCCATTTCTCCTCAAAAGGACAAAAGGTATCTTGTATGTCGGTCAAATATGGCCTATACTGCAAGATAAGCTTGACTGATTCTTTATTGCATAAATGATTTTCGGCCATGATCAGTTTCATTGGTGCTGTTTGCTACTTTAAAGGTAGTTTCATGGCTGCAATTTGATGGACATTTTTGTCTATTTCTTGGGTGGTATTGAAGTGCTGCATTTGGTTCTGTTTCTTTGCAGGATTTGGGCTCTTTTTTGGACAGTTGCCTGAGGATGGGGTGATAAATTACTCCTCTCTTCCCCTGCTTTTTTGCTCTCTTCTTCGCTTCCTGCAGTTCTGATGAAGGGAAATGAATGGGCCTCCTGTTTGCTGCATCTGCATCTCCTAGTCTGTCAGATACAGTGCATCTGCTGTGTTGGTCTATGTTTTTCTGCGCATGCGTGTGTGGGGGGGTGTATTAGCGTATTTTTTTTTTTTTTTAAGGCAATTTAATTTATGCACTAGTGTACCTTCATTTTCTTCTGTGTCTGTGTGTGTGCGCGCGCGCGTGTATCAGTATGTGTTTGTGTGTGCGCGTGTTGCTCAGGCAGGTCATTTTGTGCTGTGTGGGCTTGAGGCAAGCAGATAAGCTGTTTGCTAAAACTAGCAATTAAAACTTGATCAAGCTGTCAATTCAAATGGAATGAAATGGAACCAAAAAGTAATTAAAAGGATAGCATGCAAACGACAACAATTATATCTCTTAGTTTTCTATTACTGACGCTGAGAATTTAATTATTTTCAGTGGCTTAAACGTATACATGAGTATGCACCCTCTCAATTTCATACACTGACACACAAACACACACACACACACTCACTCACTCAGGCTTGCACTATGTAACCCAGGTTATTTGTACCAATGTGTGCTAGAATGTGTTGAGTGTTTAAAATCAGGATAGTGAGGAAAACAGGTCAAAGCGACTGGGGGTATTTGAGAGTTGCTGTAAAATCATTGCAGGGATCTATGAGGGTCCAATTAGTGTGTTTAAGATCACTGGTGGATTGCAGACGTATTCCCACTCTTCCTAGTCGTCACATATGGCCTGATGACTGTGCACCCACACAGTTAATTAGGCTGTCAGGTTCTGCTGGACTCACAGAGGACTAGTTTGGGTTGAGCAGAACCTCTCTCCCCCCCTCTTTGCACTCACATACAGGAAAACTTTCAGGCAGTGTAGTAAATGATAGGTATTCATGGTGTAGATCGCTAGAACTTGTTGAATATTTCGGAGTTTAAATAAATGTATTTAAATGAATCCAAGTAAAAAAGTTTTTGTATCCTAGTTTCAATTTAGATAATGGGATGTTGGCCTTTTTTTCTTACAGATATATGTTTAAATTTATATGAACGCTCACCTTCGACTGATGTGCTTTGTTAAGCTGTTTTTTTAGTTGGACTTTATAGCACAGTATTTTACTTTGTACATCTGTGGGTCATCATTCTGTTCTTATCTTCATAGTTTACTTGTTCATCTTCTACCCCTCACTTTATTTTTTAACCATTTAGTCAGGAATTGCTATAATTGGCCAGATAGTTTTTACTGTGTTTCTAGTGTCAACTGAAATGTCATTGAACACTGACATGTAGTTGAACATCCAGCAATTGTTTTATCACCTCTATTTCATGCACTGGCCCTTTTTAAACTATTAGGATTTGCTGTTGAATGGTATTACTTATGGTTACATGATTATTACTCTGCACATTCTCTGTCCTGTTGCTGCTCTATTGGCACAATCATATTTATTGCTGTTTAACTCTCTGCTGCTAGAATGCAGTACCTGTCAATACGGCATTCATCCAGAGTGTAGCTATTGTCAAAAACATTCATTATTGTCTTGTCTAGTATTGTTGCTTTTTTGTCTTGTTCTTGTACCCTCTTTTGTCTGCACTTCGTGTTCTGTTCTGTTCTTGTGTTGCAAACGTGGTCCTGGAGGCATGTTACCCTACACATACGAATAGACTGAAATGTGTATAGCCTGGGTCTGAAGTGTAACAACCACCTAGGTAGTATTGTGAGACAGGAAGGCCCCAGTCTTGTCCAAATGACAAGTGGTCTTCAACACAATTCAGCTTCAGGTACCTTCATGACAAATGCTACCTTTTAAGGCATTGATTAATTAGGCAGTGTAGGTCGCAAGGCACCCAGACAGCTGCGTTCAGGACTGTTTATAAAGCTCATTTTCACTGCTTTTTCAAACTGTGTACCTCACCAAGTGCAAACTTCAAGAAATCTGCCAGTGAAAGCCAAGAGAGTTCTGAAGTGTGAGGGATAAAGCTGAGTTTGGCCTCTCGGCACAAGCGTTTTCCGGGAGAGATATACGCCTCGAAACATCAGGCGCTGAAAGTCTGACACTGTGCTGTTGCCTTAATTGAATTGGAGCCTTGCCTGGTGATGTTAGATTTATTCTCTAGCTTAAAGCCGAACAAATTTTAACAGGCAGCCAATGTGACAATCACTCTGTATCCTCACTCAAGGGGGCCTGATCAAAAGGCTGTTTAGTACAATGATTACCAAAGTTCTACCAGCCAGAGGAGTACAGGCCTGGCATGGTTCAAGCTTTAAAAGGCTGCTTTTAGCATATGTGTGACAGATTTCCTAGCTGCTTTAAGTTCGTCAGACTGTGTGTCAGCAGATGGCTTAGCTAAGGGCTACGCTACCTTGCAGAGTGTACATTGGCACCTCTGGGAGCACTCCTGAAAAAGGGACCAGTCCGCTTTTAATGTTTAAGGGGAAGTGTGAATACATTTGCATAATAATAGAGAATGTGTTTTTGGAGGAATGGGGAACAGAGGGAGGGGGTGGGAGACTGGAAACTGAAACATTTTTTGCGATCATTACATGATGGTGAGTCCATATTTGCAACATGTTTGCATTACCTCAAGGTGAACATTGGGGCATGCATACATTTGCATGCATTTGCATGTGTAAAGAGTGCAGGGACTCTGACTGTTCGTTACAAACAGACGAAGTCGATAAATCAAAACGAAGGGAGCTGTTAAAATAAGTGCGGCTGTTTTGGTGGGTACGGTCACACAGCGCTGTGCAGGAAGTGAAGGTGAGAGAACGAGAGCGCTCACACCAAGCTCCTAATTCAGGCATGAATATTTATACTTAAGTGCTCTGAGGACCTACCCCTTGAGAAAGTAATTGGTTGGACAGGCGGAGGCTGGTATCACCAGGCTTCCAGGAGGAGGATGAGGAATCACCCTCTCCATTTGTTTACCAAGAGGGCCAATGAAAAAGCCTGCTGCTAATACCACATTATGAGAAACTCTGTGAAAGCAAAAACACCTACTGCTGTTTAAGGCTAGTAGCAGAAAATGGGCCTTTTCATAATTATTCTCTGCATGCACAAGAGAAGAGGAGCCTCTGCTGCTACTTCATCATGATGATGATGACATGATGGCCAGATAGGAAAATACAGAGAATTAAATTGCTGTATATATCATTAAATATAGTGCAAAGTGAAGCCACTAGCTTATCATGTAGGTACTCGTTCTGTGTGTTGTAAAAGAAATGCTTTTCTTTTCTTTTACAACAAGCAAAGATAACAATGCTGTGCGCACTACACTTTCTTGCAACAAAATCATATTATTGGGCTGTAATTGCATGTCTGTGTGTTATGATTATAATGTTTTACTGATTTACTAATCTATGCTACACATGAATTCATGAATGGATATAGCTATGGTTTTGAATAGAGCAGAAATGCACATAACGGTCACAAATCAAGTTTATATGAAGTGTCTGATACCTCAGACAACATTGTGAGCAAGGCTTTGATTTGAAATATTTTCTGAATGATTCACTGAACAACAGCAAAACACAGTAGACAGAAGACAATGCCTTTATGTCTTACCTATTTGTAACGTTCAATGTTACATTCCGGTATCCTTGTTTATGTAGAGCTGCTGTAAGTTTTTGGAGCTTTGTTGTAATGTATTAATGATAGTAGTAGTGCCTAACATATCAATGGTTAATAATTGCCATACCAAGGCTAACAAATAGCATTTACACTTTGAACATTCAGATGTTATGATCTGCACCGTTCAGTTCTGATCAACATATAGAAGAAAATTGCCTTTAAAATGAAAAAAAAATCAGTTCAAGGTTCATGTGCTTTGAGGTTCAAGTGCTGCGCCCTCTGTCGATAGTCTAGATATCTATATCTATGGAAGGTCGTAAGAGGCCACATGGTTCTATTGGTTAATTTTGTCCAAATCCCCCTTCTCTAGTATGATAAAGCTGCTCCTTATCAGTCTTTCAGACACCTTTACTCCTTCGTTTACTCACCTCACTTGCGTCCAGCAACTTCTCTGAATTAAGCAGCCTCTAATAAAGTTGCTCTGTGATGCATTAATAACAATTTTCATTGCAGCATCCATTTCCACCATCCTCAGAACCACTCCAAAAAAGTCACTCACGCTCTTTAATTTTTTTTTTTTTTTTTTTATGAGCGTTGGAATGAAACATGGGGGAGAGAGGTGAGTGGTGACATATTTTTAATGAATCCTTAAATAAATGACGCTGCCTCCTGAGCTGTGGGCATGTCTGACCAGCCATGTGAAAGAGGAGGATTGAGAAAGCGAGGGAGACAGACAGGTCGTTAAAAAGAAAAAAGGTGCTTGACGAACAACTTAGGGCTTTGAAGTGCCTTTTGTTTTTCTTACATGAATGAATGAACAAACCGCAGTTCGGCACCTTTCTATCTTTTTGAAATTGTTGAAAACAATGCCTTTCGGCCCAACAGGTTTGAGCTAGCTCAGATTTCTTGTTAAAGATTTCTTGGGAGCTGTTGTGAGCAGGTCCCAGTGGTTTTTCTGGGGAATTATGAGTTATTAATTGCATTTGGGTCACTGCTGATCTCAGCCTACTCGCACACACTGAGGAGTGGAACGCTGTGAAAAATATCCCCTCTCAGCGGTAGCTTAAGTGTGCTCCATGTGGCAGCAGCCTTAAGAAAGGCCTTTTCATTTCTTATCAGACTTGTGCTGAGATTGAAGGCTGTCACCCCTGCTGCGTTGTCGTGGTGAAGCCGGCCAGCATGGGTGGATTTGACTGACAGCCTGCGACACCATTCGGAACTGCTTCCTCCTCCATGGTTTGATGGCCTTTTGACTCTTAGTCACTGAGAAATGCTTGCTGAAATGTAATTGATCTGACGTGAGACATTTTTCAACGTAGGCCAATGTTTCATTTGGATCCAGCTTCGACTTGGCCTGAGAGTGTAGGTGGTTTATTTGTTTAGAGGATGATTTGTTTGCATCAAGAAGATTTAAGAAGTTGTCTGCCTTGAATAGAAGTGGAGAGGGATTGGACTGCGCTAGTAGTAAATGGATAGAAGTCTAATTAGCTCTGGACTGTGGTGCGCTACTTAGGTTTTGGCTACTGCTCATCTTGGCCTGTTGCTTTCTCTCTCTCGCCATATGTGTCTCACACTTGTAGCTGCGCCCCAGCTGCTCTGGAGTGAACAAGTTTGTAAAAATTTGGAAAGCTTTTAGTCCTGAAACGCCTCTGTGGAAATCCTTCAGCAATGCTCATCTCTAGCTTCTCTGTCTTTGTCCATCCGTCGGCATAATTGGCATTTCAAAAGGAAAAAACAACAAAAACCCAAATTGTTTATTTGTGACATGCATTTATTTATACTTTATTCATCTTGTAACATCATGTTTCATCACTTGATTTGCCATTATATAAATTCTTTTTTCTCTCTGTCATTCTTTGTCTTTCCTTTTTTTCTAGATTGGGCAGCTGGTGTTTAAAAATATGAAACGACTGAACAGGATCCAGTCCATCGTATTTGAGACGGCATATAACACTAATGAGAACATGCTTATTTGTGCTCCCACGGGTGCAGGCAAGACCAACATCGCCATGCTCACCGTTCTGCACGAGATCCGGCAGCACCTGCAGCCTGGGGGAGTTATTCGCAAAGACCAGTTCAAGGTACCCTGCTGTTTTTTTTCTTTCTTTCTAAATGCACACAGCTGAGATTCTTTATCAGGTCTAAATGGGAGCATTGTACTGAATGGGGAGCTCATGGGAGAACCTTGTGTGCTTCTTTGTCCTTTTTGTGAATCCTGAACTTAATGCGGGTGTAATGGTTGCCACTGTAGAAAAGTGCAGAAAAGCTCAAGGCAAGTGTAATGCTGATAGACAGTCTACATATATCACTATTAAACTTTCTCAGTCTTGGTGGTTTACTTCATATTTCACTAAATGTTGTATTGTGCTGGTTGCCAAGAAACAAACTATAGTGTGATGTTCCCTCATTTATCATTCTCTCTCTCTCTCTCTCTCTCTCACTCTCTCTCTCTCTCACTCACTCACTCTCACTCTCACTCTCACTCTCTCTCTCTCTTTCTCTCTCTCTCTCTCTCTCTCTCTCTCTCTCTCTCTCTCTCTCTCTCTCTCTCTC
>JBBPDC010000007.1:12339723-12363966 GCA_037974485.1 Hemigrammopetersius urotaenia | reverse complement strand
AAACAGTTGTGGACTTCTTAAGCACTGATGTACGTCGGTCTGGATAAGAGCGTCAGCTAAATGCCGTAAATGTAAATGTACTAGCCTGTCCCTGTTCATAAATTTGAGACAAAGAGGAAATAATATTTTCAGAAGAGGGATGGTCTGCCTCCATTGTGGGCTTGCTTATTTTATTTTTTATAACACTTCATGTAGTGTAATCAATACTAAACAGAGCACATTATTTGTTCCAGACTATTGAACAAACATTTTTTGATACTGGTGCGTGTTAAATTTAAAGGCTTGTATTAAATACTACTCTACACATATCATTGTTTCACCATTTATTTCATGTTCCTCAAACCATTCTCAAATCAAAAGAATTTATCCTGTAAATTTATCCAGGCCACCTTCGTTCACAGCCACAGGGTCCATTTCTGATGTTCATGTGCCTATTGCAGGTGCTTTTGACGATGGACAAAGGTCAGCATGGGCACTCTGACTGGTCTGCACCTTTGCAGCACCTTACACTGTAAGCTTTGATGCACTGTGTGTTTTGATACCTTTCTGTCATGGCCAGCATTAACCTCTTTCATAGGATTGTGAGCTACAGTAGCTGTTCTGTGGGATCGAACTAGAAAATCTTGCCCTGGAAGCCCACGTGCAGTTATTAGCCTTTGGTGTCTATGATTCTGTCACCGATTCAGCAGTTGTCCTTCCTTGGGCCAGTTTTGGTAGATTCTCAGCATTGCATACCGAGGACACCCCACAAGACCTGCAGGAGATGCACTGACTTAAGTCATCTAACCTTGACAGGTGATGCTATAACAAGACAATATTCGCTTCACCTGTCTGTGGTTTTAATGTTGAAGTTGACGAGTCTAAATAAAAAAAAAAGATTTCTTGCATGATGTGTTACCATATGTTGAACACAGCCCTGGTCATAGCATTTGTATTAGATACTATATTACTTCTTGATTCCCAAAGAAAACGTACGCCGTGCAAGATTCCTCTTGTGCCGAACATGTTTCTTGGTTGAAACTAAGCTGTTTGAAGTCTGTACGGATTATCAAGCTTGAATGGATCTTGTGAGGAGGGCACCTTGTACTGGCTGTGAGGACTCTGTATGCTGTTTTAGAGAGTGGAGGCTTGTAGCATTTTGACCGTAGCCACTGACGAGTTGAAGGGAAGGCTGTGTTGTAGGGGAGAAGCCAAAAGATGCCCAAAAATAGAGAAGGGTGTGGAAATTGGGTGGGGGGGACTTTGCCCGCGTTTTGTAGCTCTCTCTGGGACCTTCCCTGTCCCCCCCAATCGGCCTTGTCTGGCAGGCGTGACCGCTACCTGCCTCAGACACAGATCGTGGCTCCTGTCTGTTCTACAGAACCCTCCCTGATACCTCATTCAGCACCCGCCTTCCTGGACCGAAGCCCTGGCACTCAGCCCTCTACCCCGCACCTGCCACCCACCACTCACCAGCAACCCTGCCTTCAGCCACTGTGTACGGATGGAGGACAGGAGACATCTAGTGGTCAGATATTTTTACTGCAGCCAGGTTGCCTCATATTCAGAAAAAAAAAAATTTCAGTGTGCTGCTAATAGCAACACAATTCTGGAACATCTGTTTGGTTTTCGTGCAGCGCTTCAGTTTGAATGACAATTCTATCAAATTGTCCGTCACTGTTAGTGTTATCACCTCAATTTATTTTAGAATTCATTGGTAGTGTAGTGTTTTTTGACAGCAGTGTTAATAAAGCCTTGCTCATTTGATTTAATTTGCCTAGAGAGAGGGTGTGTGAGTGAGAGAAGGTTTCTGCAGCAGTGACTCACTCTTCCGTGGAAAGGGAGGGCTATTTGAGACATCACAGCGCTGTTGTTGTGGAGCTTATGATCACGCACTGATGTGGATGAAAGGCAGGCCTGCTGCGTGCACGAGGCACAGGGTTGGTTTGGACAGCTCGAGTGGAGTTGTGATGGGCTTTTTTATTTTTTATGGATAGAGGAGACGGCAGGTGTGACAGCGGGCTGACAGGCTTCCTCTGTAACGGTGAAAGTGCTCTGTACTCAAAAAGCGCTCATCAGCTTCTGTCGATTTGCTCAGCCTCCCCCCACGCCACCCCTCAGCCACCTGGGACGGGCCTACGGTACAGAATTTAGCTCATTAATTTCCATCGATTGTCTGTAGTTTAAACTATTTTTACATCGCCACCTGAGGCTGTCCTTATCAAATGGCGTCAAGATGATCTGCATTCTTGTCAGCGCTGCTTAGAAAGACCAAAGAGTGACCCAGGAAGAATGGAATGATGTGTTGGGAGGGTGCACGCATCCAGAAATAAACTCCTTTCAGACAGCCACTGCTTCTCGCAGTCTGAGTTTTTTTTTTCTCTTCTAAGAAGTGTTGGTCATACAAATCAGACAATAGAACCGCTATGATTGCTGACTCCCTGTGTTGTGGGTTGGAAAAAAACTCACTAGTCTAAGTTTATTCAATATGTTTATACCATATGTTTGTGAACTCAGTAGCATAGTTTGGGCATTTTTAAATGGAGTAGCATTATAAGTAGATAAACTGATTAGCAATAACATAAACATCACCTGCCTAGAATTATGTAGCTTCATCTTGTGCCACCAAAACAGCTCTGACCCCAGCAGGCATTGACTCCACAAGACCTCTGAAGGTGTACTGTTGTATCTGGCACCCAGACATTAGCCACAGATCGCTTAAGTCCTATGAGTTACAAAGAGGGGTCCTTTATAAATAGAACTAGTTTGTCCGGCACGTCCCACAGAGACGTGTTAGGCTTGAGATCGGAGGAATTTGGAGGTGAAGTTAACTCCTTGAACTCGTTATCATGTTACTCAAACCCCTCTAGAACAGTTTTTGCCATGAAGGTATGTAATTGGTCTACATCAATGTTAGGTAGGGGGTACATCTCAAAGCAGCATCCACATAAATGTCAGGACTCAAGGTCTCCCAGAAAAACATTACATCGACACTGCTTCCATCTGCTTATAGTCCTCCCATAGTGCATCTGACACACGCACCTGGCCGTCCACATGATGTGAAAGTAAGTGCGAGTCATCAGACCAGGACACCTTCCTCTGCTTCATGGTTTAGTTCTGATGCTTACATGCCTATTGTATTCCCTTTTGATGATGGGTAAGGCACTTTGACCGCACCTAGTGGTGATGCAGTGTTTGTTCTCATACCTTTTGCCAAAGGATTGAAATTTGTTTTAAAGGGCCTGTATGCTTAATTTTTCATTTAAACCCCATTTATGATGGTGATTTTAACTACCCAAAACAGTCATAATTTCTGTCTTTAACAGTTTTTGTTACTGCTGTTTTAATACCTTTGTGTTAATGGCCTGTGTTTTTGCTAGGCTGCCCTGTATTGTGCTTTGTAGAAAAAAGCAGTCCAAGCTGAAACACTTCGTCATGAATAGGAGGGACTAATCTGCTGTTGACTCAGTAGGAGGATATATGCAGGGATTTACGTAACTGGTACGCAAAATGTGCACCAGTTTTCGGTCTTCACAGCACAAATGCGTACCTAATTTGTGACTTAATACTGTGCGCATAAACGCCCCCCACCCCACCCCCAACCACACTGAGACACAGACATTTGCATGCACACCCACCCCCCAACACCACACCCCCACCAAGGCTGAGACACAGAAAAATTAAAATTTTGGTACGTACCAGTTAATTCATGTAGGCACTCATTGGAGTACTAGAGCAAAAAAATGTCAACCCCTGCATATATGTAAATGCACTGATATCTGTGACATCACAGAAATAGTAATTGATAGTAAATAATTCCTGTGAGTGAATTTTACATTTTGTGTTTATGTACTACTTTAAAAGTTTTTTCACATGTATATTAGCATAGCTCATAAAAATTCAAAATAGATATTCCCCTGAAATTGTTCAGCTTTATCTTTAATTCTAAAACTTTTTTTTTGTTTCTAGAATCACAGTAGATTATTTGCAATGCAGCCTAGAAATAATATTGCATTCTTAGCATCACAACACAATGCACCACAATTACTTGTTTTGTGCCAGTATTCTTGAATAAGTGCTTACAACTTTTGTGTGAAAGATACTGAAATCCCCCCAGTATCCAAAGACACATTTGTATTTAAGCACACACTAGGTGATGTTAACATTCTGAGAGGGACGCTACTATTGAGGGCTTATGTTGAGAATAGAGAGAGGGGAGATGAGTAGGGGAGAGGGGGAGAATAGAACACGAGTGTGTTTGAGTGGCAGCGCTTCCTGCTCACCCACTCCTCTCATGCAGTGTTAATGACTCTGTCAAACCATCAGCAGAAATATTATGACTATTAAGGACCCTGAAATCAGCAATGAGCCACTCTCTCTGCAAATTTGGGAGTTGGATGAGTTTTATGTGTGAATTATTTTATTTGCAGTGATTAGTACTCTGTGGGCTTTGATTGACAAGAGAGTGGCGGAGGAGGCTGTCGGAATTGGTGCTGCAGTTTTCGTGCCGGAGTGATGGCCGTGTTGTCTGTGCAGCTCCGTGAGCAGACATGTTCTGTGTCTTTGTAGTGTCCCACTGCAGTGTGACTGATGTCTTCTCTGCTCTAGGCTGAGTAATATGTAATCAGTGGCCTCTGCTGTGAGGTGGGAGGCAGGCAACTCCGGCCTCAGCACAGTGCATAGGGAAATGATCTCTCCACAGCAAGCCTTAATCAAGCTTGATCAGAGTGCCAACACGCTGCCACCTTGAATCCAGCCTTGGAACGGAAGAGCCCATCCCCACCTCGCCTTAACTTAGCATCTGATAACACAGGCCTAACGCTCGCAGACACCTCAAAGCAAACCTTATCGAAAGCATTTCAATTAGTCTGTAGCCTCAACCTTCTGGAGAGATTGCACATTTAGCTCTGTGTTTACAGCCTCATAAACAAACATAATGCAAAAATGTAGCAAAAGTATAGCAGACTGGTCATTTGGTTCTATACCCTGATAGGTGACTCTTTAAATTTGTATTTATTTATTTATTTCATTTAATGCAAGCACTCAAGCTATTCCCTTGTTGCGGCTTTATGGTAACTAAAGGAGCTTACGTGGCAAGGCTACCTTTTTATAGTTCTGAAGCTGCTGAATGTGCCTTCAGGCACATATGCTATTTTTTTATGCATGGACATACATAAATATTTATGACAGTACTTTATCAAAATGTGTTTGAATTTTACATTATATAATTTGCCTTCAGTACATTATAATGTCACTCCAAGAACATGTGGTACAAGAATGGCAGCAAGCCCTTAGCATCTCACACAGATTGTGTGTGTGTGTATTATGTGAACTTCCTTATACACAGTTTAGAAGCCATTTAAGTCCAGATTAGTGAAATTGTCTTCTCTTTTGTGCTCTTTTTTTCAGATTCTTGATGGTCATTTTTAAATGAACTAGGGGTGAGAAATGTGGCAAAAATGATTACACTACTTGTGGGCATGGAAATATATTAAACTACAAGGAAGAGATATTGTGGACCCTTGGACCAGTAATGAGACAAGTAATATCCATAGTGCCCATCCGTCATATCGGTTTTACACAGTGTTGTCATTGAAACCAGAATGGCAGTGCTTATAACACTGAATGTATGGGGGATTTATAATATGGAAGGGCTTGATTCTGGCTGGGTTAAAGTCCAAATGCTAATCATTATAATGTTGGATGGGGAACAGGGACACCGAAACAGATGGGCAGATAACAAGGTCCTGCGAAACTTATTAAGAAACAAAATGTCCAACAAGAAAGCAAAAAAATATATAAATAAAGTTGAATCTACAACTGGAATAAACATCTTACTATGGAGCAATTCATTAAAGAACCAAAAATGCAGCAACAATCATTGATCTGTGAGAGGACGGCTCTCTAAAGAAGGAAAAACAGTGGTTTAGGCTGGCAAATGGCAGCATGGAACCTATCATTAAGTAGCAAAAATAAACCGCTTGTTACTGAAGGGCAAGAAAAGCAGCTCGTTACAGGAGCGCTACAGCCAGTGTTTGATTGAGTCTGGATCAGGGTATTGATTATCAGGAAGGAAGATATCCTCAAGGCTCATTAATGGAGAGAAACTCCTTGTATAAATAAATATGAAGCTACAACAGGCATATTGGTGTGGCTCACGGAAACTCAGAGACGAGCACTGATACACAATTGCCAACAAACAGTAAAGTGCAGTGATAGTGAGATTGCCTTTTGGTTGGTCTTTTTTTACTTTGTATTCTGTGTGGGTAAAACGATGAAGGAGAGAGACAGAGCCAGATGCTGTCTGCACTGGGGTTTTTTTTCTCTCAGAGGCAATGGGGCCTGCCTGCTTGCTATTGACCTCTATTTGCACTGAGGCAGAAAGAGATAAAACCTTTTGATGGGGAGGCCATTACTGTCAGAATAGGTCACGACCCATACTGACAGTCAACGCAACATCTCAATCACTGCCCTCATTAAAGCACACATCGCAGGTTACAAGCAACAATTATTAGTTCTCATAAATGTTTATTCTGAGATAGTGTTTCTTTTTCTTCTATTTTTTTTTTGTTTTGTTTTGTTTTTTAACATTTTCTTATTTTGCTTCTTGTTTTCCTCTGTCCTCTTCTTTTTTACACACCTTTACCCCTTTTTTTCTTTTCTTTTTCACTTACTCCACTTCTCGTCTTTTCTTCCTCAATTTGTAATTAGCAAAAGTATTTGCGAAAGTATTAACATTAGTAGAACATTAGTGATTGTATTTTGTCTGATGTGGAAGCTGCTACTAACATATGGGATTGTTAAAATTTGTCGCATTTACATTAGAATTAAGGGTAACTTCATTTATAATTAATTCATTAATTCTGCATTAGGTAGACATGCCAGTGATCTCTCATAACAGTGTTCTACTCAGTAAATGACATGGATTTATTTGTGGACATACCTTTATGTCTGTTTTTCACTCAACAGGTGCAGCGCTCACGGAATAAGCAGATGAGAGAAATGTTCCCTGATGGATTTGGGATCCACCATGCTGGGATGCTGCGCCAAGATCGCACGCTAATGGAGAACATGTTCTCTAAGGGATACCTTAAGGTTCTAGTGTGCACAGCTACCTTGGCTTGGGGTGTCAACCTGCCTGCTCATGCAGTCATCATCAAGGTGAAGGGACACCCTTTCTGTGTGAGACTTTATGAAAGGTGTAACAATTTAAAATTACATATGATATGATAAAATACAGCAGAATGGCTGAAAGTGTGTCCTACATGAATATGTTCAGTTTGAACAACATGAAAGAATGATATCTAAAAAGTTGTGCTTTGTGTCTTAGTGTCACCACAAACTAATGTTAGTCCCAGGCTGACATGCTTGCCACAGGACAACATCCTAGACACTGTACAAACGTATGATGTAAAACAGCACAACATAACACTAGCACTCTAAATACTAGAACTCTGATATGAAAGTTTTGTACCCATCTTGTTAATGAATGTTAATTAGCTCTTTTTCCTTAGTTCTCTCTGCCTTTGCTGTTTGAAACCCGGTAATGTTTTGTGTTCAAGTTCAGCCTCCATTGGCTGTAAAATGTTCAGTTATTATCAGAGAGAGGATTTTTATTAACCAAAATATGTGTTAATTAGGTCAGGCTCTTCAACACTGTCCATATACTTCATGTTTGCTTGTGTGGTAACAGGGTACGCAGATCTATGATGCCAAACGGGGTGCCATGGTGGACCTTGGCATCCTGGATGTGATGCAGATTTTTGGGCGTGCTGGTAGGCCTCAGTTTGACAAGTACGGAGAGGGCACCATCCTAACCACTCACGATAAGCTGAGCCACTACCTGACTCTCCTCACTCAGCAGAATCCCATCGAGAGCCAGTTTCATGCCAGCCTGGCTGATAACCTCAATGCTGAAGTACTGCACCCCCTAACACACACTTCATATTATTTGTACTTTCTTATACATTTACGTTGGTATTTTAAGGCTGTCCCCAAATGTCTGTGGCTACACTTACTTTAAAGTCATACTTATTATAGAGAGTCAATTAACTTTATTAAGAGTAACTGATTGTTCTTGTTTGACTAAGCAGTAAAATTCACAGTTAATTCATGTTCCCTCTATTCCTGTCATTTTGTTTATTTAGTGTCACTGTTTTATTTGAATTAAAATTTGCCACACTCTATTTGTTTACACTCTCAATTTCATAACTGCCTAAACACAGCTCCATGATTACTGACACCTTTGGTTTAGACTAAACAAATGAAAACCTTTTATACACAAAAGTGCCAACAGCAGTGATATCCCTTTGAAAAAGTATAAACAATTCTGAGTGTTAAGTATTTCTGATAACCTTTGGTTCCTCTGGGGTGTACAGATGCAGTGATGCAGAGGCAAAATTCCCTCTGTAATTCTTTAAACATGGGATGATTAAAGAATATGCAAATGAAATGAACAAAAGTGTGCTGACTCTCATAAAGCAAGCAAAGAGCTGTTTAAAATAACTACATGCCTGAAAATGTCCAATCTACTGTAATGGCAAAAAGTATGTAGTTTAAACCAGTGGTCCCCAACCTTTGTTTCGTCACGGACCGGTTTAATATCAGAAACAATTTTTGCGGCCCGGCCTTTAAGGAGTGGCAGATAAATATACGCATTTATACAAATAAATGATGCGCATAAAAATAGGGATATTTTTAAAATATAATAATGGGGTATCTTTAAAATATACTAATAAACGTAAATCCAATGTGTACTCGCAGCTTTATTAAGTTTTTTAAATAATTTTTTTAAAATAATTTTTTCTGTGCAGCCCGCAGACCGGTACCACATGACCCACGGCCCGGTACCGGTCCGCGGCCCGGGGGTTGGGGACCACTGGTTTAAACAAATGTAGCTATAGTGATCCTGCCTCGAAGACAGTGTATGTTTATTTTATACTTACACACAGTGAGAAATATTAGTGAGTTAAATATTAATTCCAATAAACAATTTCTAAGGTGTTCCTCATTATAACCTTTTCTTTCATTTAAACACAAAGTAAAGCACATGGCATTTACCCCCCTTTACCAAAGGTGGAATTAATTACGGAGTATCATACATACTAATTTCATAATTAATTAATTACCAAATAATTCATCTTCAGAGTTCCAGAGTAAATGGATAATACTTCTAAGGACAGTGGAGATTAGAAAGTTTACTTTAGAAAGGGGCATAAAGAGATTCAGTCCTGTGAGCAAATGTTGTGATTACATCTGATCACAGATGCAGGTTCATTTCATAGAGTGAAAAAAACGATCCTTGGGAAGTCCCCCATGTTTCCACTTGATGGCAGCATTCAACAGCAGTCAGGAATAAAATATAACCAATGTGACAATTTCAGAACTGACCATAAGATGGTGCAATCTGATCACAAGAAATCTAAACTAAAGAGTTAATGTGTAAAATTCTACTTTCAGCATGTTATGTGACTGTTAAAATGTCAGCTAATACATAAGAGCATTCAGCAAAGCATTTTTTCCTCTTTGTTTTTCCTTCTCCCAGGTGGCTTTGGGAACTGTTACTAACGTTGAAGAAGCTGTTAAGTGGTTGAGCTACACCTACCTGTATGTACGAATGAGAGCCAATCCACTGGTTTATGGCATCAATCATAAGGCCTACCAGGTACACTTCAAGACCTTCTTCAGAGCCCTCTGAGTCTAACTCAGCAGACCTCACATGATCATCATTTCTGTTTTCAAGAAATAGCATTTTTCTTGCTTATACTCTACATGTTATGAAAAGCCTCCCTTCACTTAATTTGCCCTACCATGGGCCAGAAATAGTTGGTGGACCATTTACCCATCAAACACCCACCATAAATGAATTATATTACTCTTTTGTCACAGATGGATCCAGGGCTGGAACTCTACAGGACGGAGTTAGTTGTGGAGGCTGGAAGGAAACTGGACAAAGCTCGAATGATCCGGTTTGAGGAGAGGACCGGTTATTTTGCCTCAACTGATCTTGGCAGAACAGCCAGCCACTTCTACATCAAGTATAACACTATTGAGGTATAGTGGTTATTTTTGCCTTGTTTGTGGCCTAGGATTTCACACACAATGCTTTTTTTTTTCAAGACTGAGAGGATCAATAAAACCTTGGGTTTTCAATAACTGGTGAAAACAAGATTACTTTTATTTTCTGTCAGCTTACAGTAACAGAGTAGACTACACTACATACATGGCTTTTGGTGTGGTTTTTTTTTGTGAATGCACCTCTAGGTTTCAGGTATTGCTGCTATTGTCCTGATAGCCATGTGTTTTTTTTTTTTTATGAATTTCCTCTCATTTGTAATTTTCTAACTGCATGTAAAATGTATTTCTTCATGTATATATATATACATACATAAACAATGTTTTGGAAGCCGAAATCACTATGTATTGCCTTACTTCTTTCTATTCATTTTAAATGATGTTTTTGGTTTGTCAGCAGGTGAGTAATATGAATTGAATGCAACATGGAATGCCCAGTGTTCTAGATTGGTTATTGATTCAGAAATGGAAATGTAGCAATTTTCTCTGGGATCAATGAAGTTTTCTGATTCTTTTAATTCCACAGACTTTCAATGAACTTTTCAACGCCCAGAAAACAGAAGCTGATATTTTGAATATTGTCTCTAAAGCAGAGGAATTTGAACAAGTTAAGGTAAGCTGTTGTCTTGCACTCTGTTTTTAGATTAATTGACACTGCTGGGGAATTAGATTTGACAGAAGGAGTCTGAAACAAACCAAGGGCAGCCTAGCTTTATGTGGCATCACATTTATGTGTAGAGTGCAGTTCCATAGCCTTGCTCTGTGTGCAGGTGCGTGATGAGGAAATGGAAGAGCTGGAGACGTTGCTGTGTAACTTCTGCGAGTTGCCGGCAGCTGGAGGAGTGGAAAATGGCTACGGCAAAATCAACATCCTGCTGCAGACTTACATTGGCCGTGGAGAGGTGGACAATTTCTCGCTCATCTCTGACCTGGCTTACGTGGCACAGGTGAGTGACATACACACAAACACACACTGTATTTCCATTTTAAGTATTACCACACTATGCCGTGTACGTCAACAATACAGTACTGTAAAAACACAAGCAGTGCCTGGAAAATGTGGACCAACAACTGTCGGTCTGAATTTTTTCATTGTTCATACATTGTTGTTGTCATAAATTTGTCACTGTATCCTTAATGATTATGTTTTGCCTCACAGCATGTTTCTGTTTAAAATGAATGTCCTTTTTGACTTTCTTTAATGAGATCATTGACTTTGGTTAACCAACACTGCATCTCACAAGAACATCTCATCCGGCATTTTCGTAAAACTCAGGATAAAACTTAATCAGTCAGAATACTAATATTTTGGCCAGCCCGTATATCACAGTGACTGAGAGACAAGAATCCTTTGTGCAGGGAGTCTGCCCCCCCCCCCCCCTTCTGTCTCTTCCCATCCTCTGCAGAAGCCATCTATCCAGCTCTCCCACAGTAACTGGTTCCATGTGGCCGAATAGTTGAAATAGTTCAGGCAAATTCCCTCTTTGCTCCTAATTCGCCTGATTTCAGATGAACAGCCGGGGATCCTGCAGCGGCCGCCACTGTGGAGTAGAAAGTATCTGATTTTAAATCCAGACTAAGGCCCTCCCTGATGCTCCTGCCTGTGATAGCTCACAAATCTCTGATAGATAGATCGATAGATAGATAGAGAGAGAGTGAGATAAAGAGAGATAGAGAGATTGTTTCTCAGTGGCTTTAGCAACTGCAAGAAGGTAAAGATCTAGGCTCATCTCTTGTGAAGGCCTCAAAACGCATCATGCAAGCTTAAGGAATCATATGACCATGAGCAAAAGAAGTGTATAAAGATACATTGTCCAAGGACTATGGCTTGCTTCCATTCAAGTGTTTTAAATGGGATCGCAGGGACCATCTTGCTCTTCGTAATGTTGCCATTGAGAAAGATTGTTGGTGTAGGCTGATGAAACAGCTTGGTGGCCCTTGTGGCCTGTAAAGCAGCAGCAGATGAACATCTGGACCAGCAGGTGCCCCCCCCCCACCCCCCACCAACGACACACACATGCTCACACAAAACAGCTGTTTTGACCAGTCGATTAGGGCAAGTTCAGGCCAATCAATCAGAGGAGTGACATCCATTACTTTTCTATCTGAATGCAGCCACACCTTATAGATCTCCTCCCTGTCAGACCTTACAAACAGTCTATAACATACCAAACAAGGAGCCATTGAATCTGTGCATTCGTCAGTGGTTGTGGCTGTATATGTTCAGAACTACTGTCCACAAAAAACACTGTTTCTGTAGCTTCAATTCAAAGACACCACACTTTGCTAATTAATCTCTTTAGACTGTTAGTGTATCGACATGTCTGCTTATCTGATCTGTTTTAGAATGCTGCTCGTATCATGAGGGCACTCTTTGAGATCGCTCTGCGGAAGCGCTGGCCAGCCATGACCTACAGGTTGCTCAACCTGTGTAAGGTGCTCGACAAGCGTCTGTGGGGCTGGGCCCATCCCCTGCGCCAGTTTTCCATGCTGCCCAGCTCTGTGCTGTCTAGACTGGAAGAGAGGAAGCTCACTGTGGACAAGCTGAAAGACATGCGCAAGGACGAGATAGGTCAGTCTATGGCAGCGTGGACTGGGTCATTCAGTTGCCCAGACTGTGCTTTAATGTATGATGTGTAAAATAATTTTTAAGGTCAAGGTGGTCCATTTCTAGTCTTAAAGGGACAGTGGCCAGCACAGTTTTGTGATTTCCTTCCTCTAGTACACCTGCTAAATGTCTAGCACACCTGTTGAGGGAAAAATGGTTCTAAACAATTTGCGTAGGTGCTTTTGCACAGTGAATCAAAGAGATGTGAAGAAATGTGTGTTTACAAATGCAGGTCACATGTTGCACCATGTGAACATTGGACTGAAGGTGAAGCAGTGTGTCCACCAGATTCCTGCCATCCTGATGGAGGCTACCATTCAGCCAATCACAAGAACCGTACTTCGCGTACGGCTCACCATTACCCCCGACTTCAGGTGGAATGACCAGGTAACTATGGCAACCGCAGCCAAAGCAGAAAATAATGCTTGCTTTGTCTTTTGGCATACCTGCTGTATTCTGCACTGGTGCACATAGATTTTTGCTAACATTTCTTTGCATTTCAGAGTACATTCAGACACACACACACACTCTCACTCTCACACACACACACACAGCCCTATCTTGGATTAGTAAGGCTTAAAGGAGGCTTAATCTGTCCTTCCCTCCCCTGTGTTTAAGATCAGAGTGGGTAGAATGGCCGGACTATTGCTGCTATTGTTCTGTGGAGTGGAAAGGAGGGTGTGGGAGTGTGTGTGGGGGGCAGGGGGGAGTGAGCCCCAGATGGACCCTATGTGTGCTTCTTGTGCGGTTTCTTGTGTGTCTCACTCCACTGCCTTATAGGAGCTTCTAGCTCGACAGCCAGCATCTGTCTCTTGATTCAGTCCCTCCACCCCACCCAACCCACAGTTTCTCCCTCCATACAGCCTAAGCACACAAATCTAATGGCTTATTCTCTGTTTAAGGACAAGGCTGTGTTCGAGGACTTCTACTATTTCGTTTGAATTGTGACATATTTAAAATCATGTAAAAAAGTTTGACCTTAAACAAGTGTGACCTTAATGCTTCAACAGGTAGATACACATTTTCATTAATCAGAAATGTCCAATGGGGAACATGCAGCAGTGTTAGCTTTTTAGCACTGGACAAGTAGCTTGATGGAAGAAGCATGTGTATTTGATCTGTCCATGTGGCACACCTGCTCTTAGCTCTTGGCGAAAGCAAGGCGGTTGTGTGAATCCCGCTGCAGCGAGGCTGTAGCTTTTGAAAACAGACAGACTTCATTAAATAGCAGCTGAGCAAGACTTCACTCCTTCTGCAAGTTCAGATTCTCCCCAGAGTATTTTCACACTTATAAACCTCCCATCTGACCATACTCACACCTTTTAACTTTGTCATTAGTTTTACTTTTTCTTTTCTTTTTAACTCTTCTCCTGGGAGCAGAGTTTCTTGTTAAGTTGATTTGTGTAAAGATTCTGAACTACATATTTTTAAAGCAAGCATATGTGCTCAAGTTGAGCCAGTTTCCAAAGGAGTACGCTGTACATGTCCAACATTTGCTTCAGTCTAAACAGGGCTGTTTCCATTTGTTGTGTTGTGGTTCAGATTAAGCAATCTTTATCTGTCTAATCAATCAGCATAGCTTAATCCCAGCTGAGAATTCCACCGTGCCATGTCCATATATGCTTGATCTGAACATGACCTCCATGTTTTCTTGTTTCTGGACCTGAGAGGAATGCCCATGAGAGTGGAGAACAGGATTAGGGCCAGATTAGTGCAGAGCTTCAGCCGAGCTCCATCAGGAATCGGAGGCCTTTTGTAGCGCCACCAGAAAGGCAGGGCAGAATGGGGAAGATGAATGTTTGTGTCCGATTAGCGGTGCGTGCTCAGCTCATGGGAGAGTTGTAACGGAACACCCCCAAGCTTAATGCTGATCTCAGTGCAAACTTACTTGCAGCAGCTCCCCAGACCTCTACGGATGCAAAGCAGTGGCAATGTACTCTGAGCTTCCGATCAAACTGTTTTTTGTTTTTTGCAGAGGGTTGTGAGCTCCACAAACTCATCACAGCCTTGTCTATGAATGCCACAGCCAGTTTCTCCCTTAGCCCTCATTAGAGACATCCTGCCCTCATGCTTTTTGAGATCATTCTTCAACAAGGCAAAGATATGGCACACATAGTCACACCCACTCTTTCAGCAGAAATGGAAGGAGTGGAATTGTCTCGGGTCCCAGTGAGGCAGAGGGATACGGCCATTATTTCTACCAGTCTGTCACAGTTAATGACGTTCCACCTCATTATCTGTCTGCCCGCCAGGTGCATGGCTCAGTTGGCGAGCCGTGGTGGCTGTGGGTGGAAGACCCCATCAATGACCACATTTACCACTCTGAGTACTTCCTCCTGCAAAAGAAACAGGTAAAGGCACACAGTGTTGGACCAAACCTTAAGAGTACCAAATGTGAAATCTGAAAATGCATATTTTAAAAACAAAACAATAGTATTTTCTTGGTGGTTGTGAAAATCTCCATTGCAATGAAGTCATGATTGACTGTATTGTATAATACAGATAAAAGAGCTGAATATGGGAATGTTGCCCTACCATAAAAAATTCTCTATTTATCTTTCTTTTTCTCTCTCTTCCTCTTTCTTAGGTGGTGAGTGGGGAGCCACAGCAGGTGGTGTTCACTATCCCAATCTTTGAGCCCATGCCTTCACAGTACTACATCCGTGCAGTGTCTGACCGCTGGCTAGGCTCTGAGGCTGTTTGTATCATCAACTTCCAGCACCTTATCCTGCCCGAGAGACACCCACCGCACACAGGTTTGTGTGTTTCAGGACTGCCTCATGCTATGTACTGTATCATTCACATGATATGTAGTATGTATATGTTAATTACATTACAGAACATTTTAAAGACTAGTCATTATTTATTGTCTCTGTTGATGGTGATGCCACAGCCATTTGTTGCTGGCTGTCTAAAAGAGCACAATTGGCTTGTGCGGGCATCCATTAGCAGACAGAATTGGAGGATTACGTTCTCCTCCAAGCCTGTTAAGCTGTCCCATGACATTGCGTTTGTGACTGTTTGTAAAGAAGCTGTGTGTGGCCTCACATGACTAGCCTTCACTCTCCTGGTGTTGGTAGTATCATGTAATTGGGGTAGTTCTGGCCAGTAATAAAATCAAGCATGTTGCAGCCCTATTAGTATAGCTCAAGCCAGTTTTGTGATACACCAATGTGTCACAGATACAGAGGTCACATACACAACTATAAGAGCTGAAACTAAATTACTGAAACTATTATTTTTAATTATATTCCTATAAAACACATTGAATTACCTACATGTATGATGTGCTATATAAATAAACTTGACTTGACTTGACCAATACATGATGTCCATCACATGAGGGTGAAACACTAACGTATTTTACTGGGTTGTATGGATAATAGACTTAAACATTTGTGATTACAAATTTGGCTTCTATTTTGTTGTTGTGACACATTTGTATTGTTTATATTAATTTATCAAATTTGCTTATGGCATTTATCTTCACAGAGCTCCTGGACCTGCAGCCACTGCCTGTGACAGCACTAGGCAACAGAGAGTATGAGAGTCTGTATAAGTTCACCCATTTCAACCCCATTCAGACACAGATTTTTCACACACTCTATCACACTGATACTAACGTGCTGCTGGGAGCACCCACTGGCTCAGGAAAAACCATCGCTGCAGAGATGGCCATTTTCAGGGTCTTCAACAAGTACCCTACTTCCAAGGTCTGTGACGGTGACATTTGTTCTTCATTTTTAGCATTGCTCTTTTCATTATAAATTAATGGTTGACACTGTGGGTCTGTAGGTGGTCTACATTGCTCCACTGAAAGCACTGGTGAGAGAGAGGATAGAAGACTGGAAGATTAGAATTGAGGAGAAGCTTGGAAGAAAGTGAGTCAGCCGCTACTTGGGACTGGATGAAATGGATCAAAAAGCTACAATGCTAAGAATATTCATATCAGTTCATGTTTATCATAATGTTGAAAGGTTTTTAATTTTTTTTTTAAAAAGAACATTTCAATTTTTGCCCGACCATCTGCCCAGATGCTTCTCTGGGGTGATATTTGGTTAAAATTTGAAATTATTTTCTAAGCCGTTTAACCAATTATGCAAAACGGAACCCTTGGTCGGCAGATTAATGGAGCAGCTTTTTGATTTAAAATCAGAGATTGGATGACTGATTTGATTTATTCTTTCATTTTTGCAATGTCCATTATCCAGTTTATCACAATGAATGTTGCATCCCTACAAACCGCTTTATTAGTTACATGTCTCTGTCTCTCTTTGTATAGAGTGATAGAGCTGACAGGTGATGTCACTCCAGACATGCGAGCCATAGCGCAGGCAGACCTGATTGTCACCACTCCAGAGAAGTGGGATGGAGTCAGCCGTAGCTGGCAGAACCGCAGCTACGTCCAAAAAGTGGCCATTCTTATCATTGATGAGATCCACTTGCTTGGTAAAGACACACATTTATTTCATTCATAGTTTCGGCACAGTATGAATTCTGTTTTATCTAGTTTACATTATTTGACCATACCACCATGTGATTGCTTAGGGGAGGACAGAGGGCCAGTTCTTGAAGTCATTGTGTCCAGGACAAACTTCATCTCGTCGCACACCTCCAAATCCGTGCGGGTGGTTGGCCTATCCACTGCGCTAGCCAATGCGCGAGATCTGGCGGACTGGCTAGGTATTGGACAGGTGAGGACTACTTAGCAACTTTCACATCCATTCCTTTGTCTTAGTTTATTTCTGTCCATCATGAATGGCCATTTACATTATAACCCATATATTACAGCCCCCATATAATTATTAAAAAAGGGCAAAATTTGAATTTCCATCTGCCATGTCTTTTTTTTTAAATCCTAAATCATATGTAGTGTGTAATTTAGCCCTTATTTAGCCCTTAATTATCACATGTTGACTGCTAGAAGTTAGTCAGTTGCTTTCGTAAATGCCACATGTAAGTAATCATAAACGTTAACACTCACATATATGCCCTTAAAGTCTAAGGAGTCTTGTCTGTGACAGTGAATGCAATTAACAAGCAGTTGTATTTTTTAATCACAGTCTCTGCATAACAATCAAACTTCCTCCACCACAGTCTGTGTGTACACCTGTATGTGAGCTTGCACTTTTGTGTGTGTATTTGTAAATGCTGGAACTCAGAGCATGTTGCTGGATTCTAGCTGGGACGGGGTAGTCAGCAGTAGTTATGTAAACGTTGTTCCAGGGTTGCTGAGACGTCGTGCTGGCAGACAGATAGTGGCAGGAGGGGGGCAGAGGCTGTCCATAAATCTGCCTTGTGCTGTTTGGACTGGGGCACGGCATTACCTGCCCAATCCATTATCCACCCCTTTAAATATGTGCACACACGCACCCAGGCCTGTGCCACTTGTGTGAGAGCGGGGCTCTGGGACAGGGGACAATGACTGGCTGTAATTACCCCCAGATGGGCCACAGTGTCAGGCACAGAGCCAGCTGGTCACTCCATTTCACTCTCTGACTCTCTGTCTCCCTCTCTCTCTCTCTCTCACTCTCGCTCTTTTTCTCAGATGGGCTTGTTTAATTTCCGGCCTTCGGTTCGTCCTGTCCCATTGGAGGTACACATCCATGGTTTTCCTGGACAACATTACTGTCCCCGCATGGCCAGCATGAATAAGCCTGTTTTCCAAGGTACAGTACTCTGGCCCTCACATGAGATGCACAAAACAGTATTATCGTTAATAATTATCATTAAAACACATTAACTTATATTGTAAGTTAATGTAAAACCATTTCTGTTGGTCCAGTCATCATGAAATGTTGTTAAAGCCAACTGATACAGGTTTATGCAAAAAAAAAAAAAAAAAGTTTTGTTTTAACAGCAACACCATGTTCCTGATGACCAAATACACACCCAGGCTCACAGTCATTTTTCTCACAATGAATGTATTCTTCTACAGCTATCCGCAGCCATTCACCGGCAAAGCCTGTTTTGATCTTTGTGTCATCTCGACGGCAGACACGTCTTACAGCGTTTGACCTGATTGCTTTCCTGGCCACAGAGGATGACCCTAAACAGTGGCTACACCAAGATGAGAGAGAGGTCAGATTGTGCTATAATGCTGTGTGTGTGTGTGCGTATGTGAATGTGTGTTAGGGTAGATATGATTGAAGTTCTTTGTGTATCTTCGGATCATTTGAGCAAACAGCTCTTTTGGTTTCCGAATACAAATGTATGATAATATTTTCATAGCACTCAATTACAGAACTGCTGGAAACATGTTGCACTCTTATAACGGAAAAATAGTCTCTCACAGGTGATAATTTTCTTGAAGTGATAAGTGAGAAAAAAGAGTGAGATAGAAGCCTCCACACAAGTATAAATACAAATGCTATGGTTAGAGGATTGACTGTTTATGTAGGTGTGGCTGTAGGCCACAAGGAGTATGTGTGTTGCACTACTGCTTTCTTGATATTTCAAGAGATGTTATGAAAGCATGTATCGTTAAGTTAGGTTTTTGCTGGAACTTTAACATGAATATATTAAGCACTGACAGAACTCATGCTATTATGGAAAGTCTGAGTCTATTGTAGTAGTTTAATATGTCCATCACTATCTGACAGGGAGATGTTTACAAGGGTGGTGTGGTGTCCATCATCAGTGTTTGTTTTCTTTATGCATGTCAGTCTTACTGAGTGAAGGATGAGACATCCCTCAATGCATTTTTAGTGCAGCTTGGGTAAATTTAAATCAGTCTGAATTACGGTAAAAATATTTTAAATCATTTTAGCATATTAACAGGCAGTTCTAATATCACTTCTGATGTTGTACAGCTAAATGTTTCTTAGAGATGTCTTTCAGCAGCACAGCATTGTTCTTTTTGAATAAGACTATGGTATGTTTTCGGTATCCAGTTCCCAGTAGTGCCTAAAAATGATTTCACAGCATTCCAAAGAAATGAGTTTGAGAAAAGAATGTGTGTAAATAAAGCTGTCATAATGTATATCAGTAAAAACATGAAAATAGTGCTGACTGCAGTGTATATTCCACTGCCCCATCGTCAGGTGACATCTAGCTTTAACAGAAGCTCCGTACATGCATAAGTGTGTGTAAAGCTTTAGGAGCCTGACTGAGCTGTGTGTGTTCTAGTGATATATGCTGCTCCCTGCTGCTACTTTGCATTGGGCCGTGTAGCCACAGTTGGAAGCCCTGCTGTTTGAATGACAGGCCACTGGCGCTAGCTGCCTGTCTCATTGCAGGGGTCCCCCTGCCTCTTCCTCTTGCCCACTCCCCTCTCAGCTCGATTACCCACCCCCTCTCCAGTGTGTGTGTGTGTGTGTGTGTGTGTGTGTGTGTGTGTGTGTGTGTTTTAATCAACCATAAAATTAAAACCAACAGCCTAATTTAAAGTGCCACCAATAAAGCTCCGACTCTGTGCATCTTGTTGCAAGGTCGAACTTGTTTGTCCCGCAGATTTGGATCTGATTTGATATCTGGAGATTTGGAGCTGAGTCAACCTTGAATTCCTAAACATTTTTTGCAGTGTGGCCGGATGCGTTATCCTGCAGAAAGAGGCTGTTGTCAATAGGGAATACTGTTGCCATTAAAGGGTGTACTAGTTCTTTAACAATGTTTAGGTAGGTGGGAGGTATCAAAGTAACATCCACAGGGAGGCCTGGGCCCAAGATTTCAGGCAGAACATCACACAGCCTTCGCCAGTTTGCCGTATCCCATAGTGCATCCCGGTGCCATCTCTTCTCTAGCTGATGCACGCGCACCCGATGTAAAAAAACAAAACAAAAAAAAAACAGCAAGCAGTGATGCACATTGTGTCATAGCCAGCTTTAACGTTTCCAGCAATTTGTGCCACAGTCTCACTTCATTAGGATCAGATTCGGCAGCCTTTGTTCCCCATATGCATCGTAGGTGTGTATGACAGTGTCACCAGTTCACTGGCTGTCCTTTCTTGGATCACCTTTGGTAGATACTAACCACTGAATACAGAATACCTGCTGTTTTGGAGACACAGTTGTCTGGCCTTCACAATTTGGCCTGCCCATTTTTTTATTGGCTGTTCATACACATTTCATTTTATCTCATCAATTGTTCAGCTTTCGTTATAAAACGGCAGTTTATATATAGTGTTACATAAATAGCTAAGCACTAATGTCTTATCATCACACATATTATTAATGGGAACTGTGTTTGTGACTGTCACTATCAGTACTACATCCATTCAAGATATGAATTATTCATGATGCCTTTAGTTACAGCCTCAGTAATATAATTACAGAGGTTAACATAGTGTGAAATCTCACAAGAACAGAATGAACAGATTTGCTGGAAATGGGAAGGTTTCAAAACACAAGAGAACTTTAACTACAGAAAGAGCTTTTGTGTGCAGGTATTTATTAACATTTTATACACTGGCAAATTACTGTAACCTGGTTGGAGTTGTAAATGGTTAAAACTATGTGTGTGGAAGGGATGTTTCAAACTAATATCAGCAGAATATAGAGCTCTTGGTTTGGGAAAATGTTTAGTATGGCAGAAATTTAAGGGAACTGTTTCTCTTTCTGTTTCTATTTTCCTGGCCTGTGATTCCAGATGTTTATTAACATGATGCTCAGGTAGTGAAAATACTGACAGTTTATAGTTTGTTTTTTTTTGCTCACTTATAACTATATATTTAAATATTTTTCGGTTAGATGACGGACATAATTGCCACAGTGAGAGATTCGAACCTGAAGTTGACGCTGGCCTTTGGCATCGGCATGCATCATGCTGGGCTTCACGAAAGAGACAGGAAGACAGTGGAAGAGCTGTTTGTCAACTGCAAAATTCAGGTATAAAACCTTCTATGAACCAACACATCTTTTGTTAGTTACGTACAACAGGGAAAGTCCCCAAAATTTCATGCTTCAATGTGATAATTTAGCTGCTTTGAAAACTGTTTTTTCAGGACCTCTCCTGACTGTGATGTGGGTATTCTGTGATGGAAATACTGTCATGTTTCTCTTTAAGGTACTAATCGCTACCAGCACTTTGGCTTGGGGTGTAAACTTCCCTGCCCATCTGGTGATCGTGAAGGGTACAGAATATTACGATGGGAAGACTCACCGTTACGTGGACTACCCAATTACAGGTAGCGATTGTGCTAACTGGGGAATAAATCCACTTTATATGCACATTGCTGTGTGTCACGTTTACCTGTTTCTGCAGATGTACTTCAGATGATGGGACGGGCAGGTCGACCTCAGTTCGATGATCAGGGCAAGGCAGTCATCCTGGTACATGACATTAAAAAAGATTTCTACAAGAAGTTTCTCTATGAGCCATTCCCTGTTGAGTCCAGGTAAGTATGTTGTCATGAATTTGAAAGAAATGAATATGAAAAAAGAGTGCTGTAAACCTACATGGATTCAATTAATGCTGTTGTCCTGCTGCAGTCTGCTTGGCGTGCTTTCTGATCACTTGAACGCAGAGATCGCTGCAGGAACAGTCACTTCGAAGCAGGATGCCATGGACTACATCACCTGGACTTATTTCTTCCGTCGACTAGTTATGAACCCCAGGTATGCACTGTGTTCAAATCTTTGTCACTGATAACGGCGAAACGGCACGAACCACAACTGAAAACATTTGTTTTAGAAATCCTTTGGAAATTTTTTGCAGTTTTATATTGACGTAAGTCTTTTTTATATAACAGATATGTAACTGAAATTTGACCAAAAAAATTGAGCTTTAAGTTTAAGTTCAATAATAATAATAATAATAATAATAATAACAATTTTCCAGAAAAAGAAAAAACAATCTAAGTGATTTTAAGGGAAATAGAAAAACATTATAACCTACTTCAAAAAGATTTACTAGGCTGTAGCTTTTTATAGACAAAACCAGATAGAGCCTGGCCAAGCCTGAAAGGAACATGTAGCTATACATCCACCAACACTCAAATCTGACTCTGCACTCTTCAACAGCATTTAAATCTGATCCAGTTTGGATGCCTCTGAGGCTACATTTACATTATAATCATAGGGTTAAATGACAAATCTGACTTTTTGTATGTTACAGATCCTAAGTTTTCAGAGATTTATAGAAACATTGTCTAAGCCACTTTTATATACGGGTTTCGATTATATATATTTCCGATTCATATGAACGCATTCAAATGAACGCTCTGTTTTTTTCCTACTCTGCATGTATCATTTATCATCTCAACCCAAACAAAATTTAAAACCAATTACCTTCCATTAAAATGCCTGACTCATATTTATGGAACTCATTTTTTTCATGCTGGGTTATTAGGGTGAGATTAATGAATATTTTTAGATTTATAATTGAGGTTAGTTGCTTTTCTATTGGTGATATGTGAAAAGGTCTCTGAGAGGGTAATCCTTGACTGTGTGAAAAGAACAAAACTCTACAGTAATGTCTTGGAAAACATGTATTGGCCGGTTAATTGACTAATTGTTGTAGTATGTGATCTAATGTCAGCTGTGTGGTCAAATCTGAGTGAATCTTCAGCAGGCTCCTCACACCCACTTACTCACTGTGTTGCCATGACAACTTTCTGCTAGTGCATAGTGCACAGCCCACCCCATAGTTCAATCTGACATCACAAACCATGATCTAAAACATCACACGCCGGAGTGTCTCTCTCGCACACACGCACACAAACAAACTCATCCCTGGCTCCAGGGGTCATATAGGGCAGCATAGACATCTGCTATGAATTGAAGATGATGATTCCAGAACATTCCACAGTGCTGGCATTTGCACGCCTGTCAGCCCACATTAAACATTTAGGCCCGACGGTGCCCTCTCTGGTCTGCTGAACACTGACAGAGCTCATGCAACAGCATAACAACATCCACTGCATTCAGTGCGAGCACTTCTCTTTAACTTTGTGAAAAATCCAGACATCAGTTCTGTTTTTGTGTGCGGGCAGTTAAGGGAATAATGCTTATCATCTGCTGTTACTGCTAACTGAAGACTCCCAAAACACATTGTCTACACTTCTTTCTTGACTTGCTTTCTCAGTACTGGAAGCTCACGGTCTGGAAAAGGGAAAAACAGTTAGATGAGGTGATTGGACATGATGGTATGATAACTGTGGAGTGAAGGATCTCCAGAATTGTAACTTTACTGGAGAAATTGTAATATAAGTTCATGTAAAGAGCTTTAATTGAAATTGGAAAAAATAAAGCTATGTTTTATTGGACTGCAACAATATACAGGTGTTAGAATATTTTATCACTTGAATCAGTTCGGACTTCATTTGGCTATGCTTATTTTATTTGACTATTTACTTGATTATTAATTTGACTATTATTATTAGTAGTAGCAGCAGTAGTTGTATTAGTAGTAATAGTATTACTAATACATGATGATTGATGATTGTGTTTATTGCTTAGCTGTAGTATTTCCCCACTTAGCAATACTCAACTGAGGACACCACAAATACTTTCCTAAACTGCTAAATGTTTACAAAATTAAACCTCAGCTCTGTGATATTCCAGTTTTTGAGAGGTGTGTGTGTGTGTGTGTGTGTGTGTGTGTGTGTGTGTGTGTGTGTGTGTGTGTGTGTGTGTGTGTGTGTG
>JBBPDC010000007.1:12323762-12339105 GCA_037974485.1 Hemigrammopetersius urotaenia | reverse complement strand
GTGTGTGTGTGTGTGTGTGTGTGTGTGTGTGTGTGTGTGTGTGTGTGTGGGTGTGGGTGTGGGTGTGGGTGTGGGTGGGTGTGGGTGTGTGAGAGAGAGAGAGAGAGAGAGAGAGAGAGAGAGAGAATAAGCGTGTGCATGAGTGGGAGGAGGTTATTTGTGTGAGTGAGAACGGAAAGACATGTTCCCGTCCCCATCTATCTCTCTGTCTGCCGCTCTTTTAAAGCTGCAGCGTGCTGAACCAGTCATCTTGACACCAGCCATCCTTCATCAGCAATGATTCACTTGGGCGGCCTGCGCTGCATGCTTTCTTTCTCTGGGCAGGCGAGGCAAGCGTGGGCCCCCGGGGGTCCCATAAAGAGTGCCGATCAGCCACTCGGCACCATCAGGGGCCAAATGGGGATAATGATAATGGCAGTGGTTTAATCACACCAAGAGGTGTTCACGAGAAGCCACACACAGTGCACGCTGAATGCTGCCTATTTTTCATTTAGTCCTCCTCGCACATTGCTGTCCATATCAGCCCTGTAGGGAAGAGAAATAATTATCAGTCACCTTAATGTAAACCTTCATTAAAGCTGTACCAACATTTTTTAAACAACGGTATGAATAGGTAGATAGATCTATGAGAGAGATTTTTTGTTTTGTATGTAAAGAGAGATATATAGATAGAGATATATTTTTTTTTTTTTTTTTTTTTTTTTATATTATTATTATTATTATGTCGCCTAGAGACAGAAAGTACATGTGACGTGAGTGCCACTTCGTTCGAGGAAAGCCAGATTGACTAGCACAAATTTCAGTACAAGAAAATATTTATTTTAAATGTATTGCACATGTTTTTATGTAGATGTGTTTTAAGTGATATGTATTTCTTTGTCGTGAAGAAAAAAAAACGGACCCACTGAATTTCCTTCACCTTCATTTGTTTATTTACCCTCTTCTGTATATCAGGTTTCCTCACAGTTACTGTATAACTGAAATGTGACAAAACAAACTTGAGCTTTTTCAATCCGAATGTTTAAGCATTATTATTATATTTTGTTGGTATTTATTTTTAGGGAGAATATTTCTTATATAGCATAACTGTAAATGGCAGAACGCAGAAAATCTGATAATCTGTTTGCCATAATGCTTGTTAATTAAGTTGTTATATAATGTCTGTTTGTTATCATTTTTAGTAATGATTAATTCAGTCTTTGGCCTTTGTTGGGTCACACATGCTGTTTTTTTCTTCATTTAAAGCTACTACAATCTCGATGATATCAGTCATGAAACTATCAACAAGTTTCTGTCCAATCTTGTGGAAAGAAGCCTTCGAGATCTGGAATGTTCCTACTGCATGGAAATACAGGAGGTATGAATGTCTAAGTATATTCCTGGTGGTGTTAATGAATGACTTTAGACAAATTTATGAACATGCCAAACACTGAGCAAAAACCAGTGAGGACTTGTTGATCTAATGATTTTATATGCACCAACCACCTACTTGCATTTCTTCGTTATCAGAAACTTCCCTTTTTTGGCATCAGTTTTTAAGGGAAAAAATCTATTTTATTTAGGCATTTATTCAGAGTGATGTATGCATTACTGTTTCCCTGCCTGGGGTAGAAAAGACAAAAGCCTAACCAGACCCAGAATTATGTCTATTGACTTCAAAACACAAATGATCAATGGACAGATGTCTGACTAAGTGGACCAATCAGTCTTGGTGGGAAAAAATATTGAACATCTTTTTAACAGGTGCACTTTGCTGTGCACTGGTCCACAGGGGCTCAAGCCCTCTTACCAAGTAGACCTTGTTGTTTTTTTCTATAAGTGCAGTACACTGTTTTGCTTTCTTTTCTCCTAAAAAAAAAAAAATCCTTCCACAACATGTCGCAGAAAAGATTATTTTGTCTTAAGGTTTAGAATTTTTGTTTCTGATGGGTCTGAAACCATCTACTCTGAATGATGTAGATCCATAATTCACTCTTTGCTGTCAGATGCTGACTTTTGTTGGCAACATGTCTCTATCTTATTATCCAGGATGAGCGCACCATTGAGCCTCTTACTTATGGCCGCATTGCCTCCTACTATTACCTGAAGCACCAGACTGTTCGCATGTTCAAGGAGAGGCTGAAGCCAGAGCTGCCAGTCCAGGATCTGCTGTCCATCCTGACAGTAAGTAAACACTCTCCCTGGAGATTCTGTGTAGTCACACTGTAGGAAGGGAATGGTGTGAAGACATCCTCCTATACAGATCATTTTGTATGAGGGGAAAAAGTTTTATCTTTATTATTAATTTCTTAAAATGTATTCCAGTAATTTTGGACCAGGTGTCTTGGTACATTTGTGATTAACTTTTTTACACGATAAAACCAGTGTTACTACTGCTACTCTTAGTACTACTGCTAAATATAATAATAATTAATATTCTAAAATCAGTAATAATATTTGATGGTATAACAATGATACCCAGCGCACTGCTCTGTTCCACCCAAACCTATTAAAGCATTCCACCCAGTAGCCTTCCTTACTAACAAATATTTCCACCACAACAATCTCATTGAGGACCATAGGCATAGACAACACATAACACACACTCCTCACAATTGCAGCTCTCCAGGCTAGTGTGAAAATTCCACCTTTACTTTCGCCTCATTAGAGCGCTGGCTCTTCGTGCTTTGTGATCTGGTCCTCTCGGGGCTCTCCTCCTCTCCGCTGATTGCTGACATAATTGGAACATAAAGCGCTTTCACACTTCACCGGTGGCCAGTGACATCACATCTGTCTCACTTCACAAACACACACACACACGTGTAGTAGGAGTCCTGCTCAAAGGGGAGGCAATCGACAGGCAAGCTGTCAGAGAACACTGCCAATTCCTTTCAGAAATGAAAGCATCATGTGACTGTGGTTTCATTGACTGCACATATTCATTCTGGCAGCATAATGCATTGAGTGAGCTAGACTGTTTTTATGTTTTGTGAATTACGTGTGTGGTAAACCGACCTCGTAGAGCCTTATTTTCACAGCAGTTTGGTTTGTAGTACATAATCTTTAATATCACGTTTAATGATAGGCTTCCATTAAAGATTGTATTTGGACTGTGCTCTAAATATTGATGTAGAATTTAATTTTCCATAATGTACATTGGGATAAATTGATTTGCTAAATATACAATGAGATATTTTTGCGCTCAAATCAAGCATTCCTTGAGTGAGTACACAAAAGCATTTATTTTGGATGTGAGCTGCTCTGTTTGAGTTTATTTATTTATTGTGAATTTACTAGTGGAAAGTTTTGTTTTAGTTTTTAATGAGATACATTTGCAGTTTAGCATGAGAGCTTTCTCTCGAGGCTACTCAAATATTCTGCTACAGCATGACATTCTGTAACTACATAAAATTTGAGACAGCTTGCTAAATCCTCTCAAATCCACATCAATTGTCTGGCTTATTTGTTTCATTCTTGCTTTTAATTGTTTTTCCTGTTGCGATCCTATCTGGCAGACATGCTCACTCTTGCTCTCTAGCACTGTATCTATCTAAGCTATGTGTTTTCATTTGCATTTTCCATTATTACCTTTTTCATTTTTCAAGTCTAAACTAGGGCTGCACGATATTAGGAAAACATGCAATAATGTTGTTTAATGTGTTGCGATGGCGATATCACATAAGTAAGTAAAACTTGCTGGTAACATAGACTCCAGATGCTGACTAGTCTATGCAGGAAAAAAACTTCCATTGCAACATGTTTTTTTTTTTTTAAAAGAATTTACTTAAACAGAGCATTTAATGCCTCCCATAAAACATTTAAACCATTGAAAATTGTTGAAAAAAATCTGAAAATATTTTTAAAAATAATTTTAAATAATTATTCATTTTTAAATAAATGTAAACATAATATAAATTATAGTAAGTTCTTATCCAGAATAAATAGCAAAAGGAACAATCTATAACAGCCCTCTTCTCTGTGGCCCTGGGTGAAGAGTTTTGGAAAAACACCATTTATTGCAGTTCAGTCAGTCTTTCGCGATATGTATATTTTTTTCGCGATGTGTATATTGTGCATGTTGATATCACGATGATGGTAAATTTGTGATATATTGTGCAGCCCTAGTCTAAACTCTTCTTAATATCCCACAAATTAATAAGTTTTTATTTGTTTAGGGTTTTTTTCTTTTACTAATTTATTATTGAATTTATGTGTAAGATATGCTGGACAGTGTGGTGTTAACTTGTGAAGCCAGGAAATAATATAAATATTTAATCTAATAAATTAAACTTATGTTTTGTGGATTTTAATGAACCAATATGATTGTATGAAAACTGCTTATCCTGTAAGCAGTGGAAGAGTGTTTTTGTCAGTAATGGTCATGAACCCTGTGTGTGTTTGTCAATGACAGTGAGAGTGTCTGTGCTGTGCTAATTAAGGACTGGGTTGCAGGGAGAGGTCAGCTCTTCCAATTAAAGTGTGCACTACTTTATTATCCAACTATCTGTCCCTTAACATTTCCCTGTGTTTAAGCCTCCCACAGACTGGTTAACAAAAGCTTGACATGAGGCCGGCTGAACCTCTGCCAGCCCCCTACTCCACCCCAGCCGGGGGGTTCAATACTCTCAAATCACTCCCCTTGTCAGCCACACAAAAACCTCACCATCTCTCAATGTCTGCTAATTACTGTGGCGTGGCCATAATGAGACGCCCAGCCGATAGTTAATTCTGCCTCATTCTCTATTACGCTCTCCCACCCTCACTCTTATAGGTCCCCATAGAGCTAATAGATTAATAGTTTGCATATTGGAAATCACAGTTTGAAATTCACAAATTCAACCTTATAGCACAATGTTTATTAAAAAAAATGTCTGCAGATGAATTGCCCTAATAAATTGTTCATAAATTGTCTACAAATTGTTCATAAATTGTCTACATGTGCTTTATCAGTATGTGTCTACATATTGGTCATTAAATACATCTTGAGTGCCTTGAAAAAATGTACTTTATGTTCATCTTTACTGTTAAAGCTCAGATCTAGCCAGTTACTCATTTTGATTTGTCCTCTCCATTGGTCAGCATTATACCTTATAGCTGCACCAGATATTCATAATATCAATTTTTGCTTTTTATTTGTTTATAAAGTGGTTCCAATAAATTAGACCTATCAGAAGCAAGTATAAACTCGCCACAACTAACTGACCGCCTGGCACAGTTTAAGGTTAGTGTTCAGACCCCAAAAAAGGATAGCCCAACAAAACAGGCCTGCACCTTAATTTATAAAAAAAAGTCTGATTTTAGTCATAGTCAAAAAAATGGTCTCAGATATTCTCCTTAATTCCCTGAGCCTTTGCTCCACAGTCCTCTCAACCTGGCTCCACCCATATATTGGCCAAGGCTTGTGCAGTTTAGTGATGCCACTGTACAAGAAAATTGTTTCGCAAAGACTTGCCACGTCACATGAGCATATCAAAAGAATCTGAACTTGAAGACTCAGAAGCACTTGCCCAACCCTCTAAAGATCTGTGGTCCCTCTCTGTGTATGTAAATTTCACCAGAGACGGAGAAAAATGTGCAAGAGCTTAGTGTCAGCGCCTCTGTTTACTGATAAGGATAGCCCCTTTATCTTCTGTCTATCTGTATGCAGACTCAATGCCCTCAGCAGATAAATCCTCTAGCAACTTGCTCTTTTGTTCTCAGTTTTTCCACTATTTCTTACTTTCCCGGCTCTGAAGCGTTTGAGCTCAGTGCTTTAGCGCTGATGGATGTGGGTGGAAGTGCACAGAACTGTGACTAATGTGCCCTTGGCCTCCTTTTACAAGTGTACATTAGAAAAGCTGACAGAGATGTGCCTTACACAAAAACCCATGCTTTTGCATATATGACCTGTAGTAGACAGCAAGCACAGCTTCTATGCTCTGATGGTATTTAGTGCTAACAAATTCAGCTAACATTTTCCCCATTACCATCAATGTTAAGTTCTTCTGCAAGGTAGTGAAGTGTGCATGTTATTTTAGTCTTGCCTTTATTTATCCGTTGAACATTTGCATATCTTGGAGGTGGGAGGAAGTTTTGGATTAAGTCCATACGGAATATGTTGCAATCTAAAACCTAGTATCGTCTAACCAGGAGAAGCTGAGGAGGCCTGCCTTTCACATTATGTATAAAAGCAGCTCCGAGGGCTTGTATGATAAAAGCAGAGAGATTTGATCCATCCGGCTGCAGCTGTTCCTTCCGACGCTGTCACCCGTCTGCCGAGCCTAAGAGTGTCCACCCCGGCTGACCTCTGCCCCCACCCGTCTCCCTTTTGTACACAGGATGCAGAGGAGTATGCTGAGCTGCCAGTGCGCCACAACGAGGACCAGCTGAACAGCGAGCTGGCTCAGCGGCTCCCCCTGCAGGTCAACCCACATTCCTTTGACAGCGCCCACACCAAGACCCACCTGCTGCTGCAGGCCCACTTTAGCCGTGCCCAGCTCCCCTGCAGCGATTACGGCACAGACACTAAGACGGTTCTGGACAATGCCATTCGGATATGCCAGGTCAGTATGTATTTGTGTCACTGCAATGACGGTTGTGTCTGATATCTGCTTTCCATTGTTGCCGTGTGTCTTGGTGTTCCTCTTGGCGTATGTAGCATAGTGGTGGAGCTCATCCAAACCCCTATACATTGTCCTGCAGCCTCCCTTCCGTCATCTGGGGGCCATCAAAGCGATTTGCTTGCTTTCATACATCATAAAATCGATGCTAGGTCTGGGGATGGTAGAACTGAACACATTTCCATGTGTCAGTGAAGACCTCTCGGATGTTCCATAGGAAAAAAGAAAATTCATCCCCTCACTCTGACAGCTGAGACCTGACCTAAGCCTCAGTTTAACAGGACGTTCAGTCTTCATGTGCTGGTTCACAGCACTTCGTCTGAAAGTTCACGCAGCAATCTCTGTGCAGATCCAAAAGTAAGCTATAAACAGTTGCAATAAAATCCATCAAACATATGTTTAAGACCTGTAGCACCACATGTGTGAAAATGTGCATAAATTTTATATTCTGGTTTCACTGAAGAAATACGCAGTGGGTAATTTACTCCCTCGTAATTTCTAAAAAATAATTATTATTATTTAGCCATCATAGGGACCTATTATTAATATTTTATTTTTATTCAGGCAAAAAGACATTTCTGTTGTTTGTGTGTTTACTAATTGCAGTCACTTTGTTCTCTGAGAGTTTCCGGGCTAGCTGGTAAAGAGACAGTTATTTATGTGGATACTTTATGATGACTTTAGTGTGCCTTGATCCGAAGCCCTATAAATACAGTGTGAGTGCAGACACTTACAGCACCTCGGAGACAACACAGCGTTTAACAGCCGGCTCCCTCCACAGATCAAATGCACATTAAAACAACAGTACAGCTTATTGCCTTCTCCAGCTGAGGCAAATGTCAGTGTCTATTTTAAGAAAGATTTATTTACACATATATATATATATATGTGTGTGTGTGTGTGTGTGTGTATGTATATGACAAGGGGGTCATATATGGCATTAAAACCTGTCAAGCGTGTGTCGTATTAGGTAGCAACTGTCAGCTCCTGAAGTTGATTTGTTCGAAGCATAAACATCTGAGCAATTCTGACATGGACCAAATTGTGATGGCTAGCCAACTGGGCCAGAGCATCTCCAAAATGGCAGGTCTTGTGATGTGTTCCTGGTATTCGGTGGTTAGTACTTACCAAAAGTGGTCAATGGAAGAACCCAAGGCTCACTTATGCATGTGGGAAGTGAAAACTAGCCTGTCTGGTCCAATCCCACCGAAATACTACTGTAGCACAAACTGCTGAAGAAGTTTATGCTGTTTATGATAGAAAGGTGCCAGAACAAAGAGTGCATCAAAAATCTCCAAAACCACCAACAATGGGCACATGAAGAAGGAGGACTGGTTCTTTTTTTTTTTTTTTTTTTTTTTCCCCAGAGGACTGGTTCTTAAATGACACTTTCTCTTATATCATGTGGATGTCCAGGTACAAGAGCATCACTTCTAAACGTCTCTCAGACCTTTCTCAGCCCATTTTCCCAAATCATCTTCAAGAACTGACTGTTCATTTGCTACCTATTATATCCTAGTTCTTTGACAGGTGCCATTGAAACCAGATAATCAGTTGTTCACCTGTAAGTGGTTATGTTTTTGTATATCATAATGCTAAAGTTGTTTTTGTTTTCTGCTGCTGTGCTTGAATGCATTAGTATGGTCATAAACTTGATGCCTGTTGAAAGCTCTCAACAAACTCTTGGCACAGCATACATGCAAATCAAACAGCTTCCTCCCCACCGCAGTGAGCCAGGAGAAAAATAGCTGAGGTGACGAGATGATTTATTGCTGCCTCGTCGTCGGATTTCTGGCTGTGTCATAAAGGCAACCTAAGTAAAAGCTAACTGCACCACTGTTCAGTCCCTCACACCACTGCAAGCAAAATAACCTGCTGTCAATAGTTCACGCCTGATGGCTTTCCTGTGGATCTGTTTGTGATTGTCTATGCCTGTTCTGAGGATGTGTGCTGTGGTGATTGTTCATGCTGGCAGCCCTGCTCTGGGAATGGCTCTGGCCTGAGGATCTGTTAGCCATTGTCCATGCCTGCGGATGCTCTGGTGATTCTCTTCAGGCCTGTGTGCGCGTGTGTGTGTGTGCCCGAGAGTGATTGGCCATGCCTGTCCATGTGGTTACTTTTTTGGGTTCCCGCTGTGCCAGGTTGTAGCTTCTCTGCCAGCAGCTGCCTGTCTTCCCAGCATGGATCCAAGCTAGCCTTTCCTAGCAAACAGCTGAGCTAACTATGGAGTGCTGTCTGAGGATTAACTAGCAGAGTTGCCTGTGCCGTCGAGCCAATTTCATGTCAGCTAGTCTGGATAAATACAATTTTGTCTTAATTTCTACTGGATGCATTTGCCTGCGCTCCCTCTGGCCCATTCAGTGTGCAATATGTAGTATTCCTAGTAAGAAGACATTTTGACTTTCTTTAGTGTCCCTCAAGGGGAAATGTGTTTTTCAGCCTGGACAACGAAGTAGTTTGCATTTACACAAATAAACTGAACCTTTACTCAAATGTATAATGTAGAGCTTAAAAATCACCATTCAAGTGGATTATTACTTAGGTTCAGTAAGCTAGAATAGCTTATTGCATTTAGTTGACTTACTAAGAGATGTTTTTCCGCTTCTTAAAAAGTAATTGATTTAGGTTTTTCACTTTTTAGCTTGCATCAGGTAGAAGTAAAATTGAATGTGTTCCTGTCAGATGCTCTGCATTATTTATTTATTTTTTGGGGGGTGGGGATGGGGGGCGTGGTTTACCTTTCACTACACAGTATGTTTACAGAGACGACACACACACCCACATACATGCGGTCTTGGATTAGCGGCTTTGAGAAGTGGATCTCTGATGGTTGGCTGAATAATTCCTGGCATTTCTGTGCTGATGAGATGCTTGATGATAGTCCTAGTCCCCCCCAATTACTTCCCACACCACCCCGCCCCACCAACCCCCACCCCAAGAGCACTTTTCCCCTAGCACCAGAGGAGAGGAATTTTAGTGGACAGGCTAAATGAAACAGCGTTTGTGTGATCATCTCTCTCCCTCGTTTGTTCTCTATGCTTCTTACTCTCTCTTTACCTCTCTACTTGGCCACCCCTCTATTTCAGGGACTCCAGTGACATCAGCCCATTGCTGTCATCAGTTTGCTCAAACAGCTACTGTGAAATGTTAATCACAACTTTAATTTGTACTGCATTAGCATTTTGATTAACTCGCTGGGCTTGCCGCTGCACTCAAGGTGCTTTTTAGACATAGTTACTGAGGAAATGACTTTTTGATTAATTAAGTTTGTTAGCGCAGCTGAGCTCAGCAAACTTTAACCTTATGTTGAGGACAAGAGGGTTAGACGTGATGGAGAGTACAAAAGATTGATCCTAGTATTAGATAATCGATTAATTGTCAGTTAAATAGCACATGTCTATACATTAAAACTAAAACATAATATAGATATACACTGATCTCAGTCATAACATTAAAACAAATTGCCTAATATTGTATAGGTCGGCTGTGTGATGCCCAAATGTCTGTGACCCGCCGAAGTCTTGAAAAAGACATATCAAGCATGTCTTTAGAGCATTGACATTCACTTTGTGTTGGAACATGAAAAGAAAAGTCTCACTCAGTTGTTGAATCTGTGCTGCTGTGATAAAGGGAGAAGTTTATTATTTTGTTGAAACTCATGCAGAAGCTTTCACGTTCATTAAATTGCTCTTACAGTATTTCTAATTTTACTTGATTTCTGTTTTCTTTTTTAATCTCTTAAAGGAACATTCAATTTACAGTCGCTTCAATTACCTAATAAAACAACTGTCATTTCCATCTTGTCTCTGAAGGCTATGCTGGACGTGGTGGCGAATGAGGGCTGGCTAGTGTCTGCTCTGAGCATCTGTAATCTCATACAGATGATCATTCAGGCCAGGTGGCTTCATGATTCCTCTCTGCTCACCATGCCTCATATTGAAAAGCAGAACCTCTACCTCTTCAGGTGTGTAGTTTCAGACCTCTAAATCTAGACATTATAAGAAACATCCTTAATCCTCACATTAATGTAAAAAAGCTTCCCTGTTAACATTGCTTGATCCATATTCTTTTAACAATATCAAAAAGTTCATTCAGAATATTAATGTACACTATATGGCCAATGTTTATAGGTTTCTTATATGTTTTAAATTAATATTAAAGTTTAACACCCTTTGCTGCAGTAACAGCTTAAACTCTTCTGGGAAGGCTTTACACTAGAAGTTGCACTAGAACAATTGTTGGGAGAATTTAATTGCCAACAGCCTTAACAATAAATGCAATTTAAACTAGCTGAATTTACTAATTGAGTGTCATTTGATGTTTTTTTTATTTGCATTTATTGTAAATTAACTTAGACATTTACCAAATGTTATTTTTAATATGACAAATATTACTGTGCAAAATTAATTATTTGCAAAATAACATTCTTAAATAAAATGCATGGCCAGCTAGTAATTTTTCAATTTGGATAGATGGCTACACCTCAGATTATAGATAAATATACCTCAGATTTGTTCAGGTATATCATGTTGTGTGATGATACAGTCAAGCAAACTTTGATAGGCTATATTGATTTGTTGCATGCTCACGCATGTGCCTGCAATTTAAACCCGTTGAAGTTTTTGTGGTTGATTGTATGGATCGCATCTTGCAAAATTTTGGGACAACCCGCTCTAGACAAGAGGTTATGAGAACTAAAATGTAAAAAAAAAAAAAAAATGCATTTCATTACTGTAAACATGTAATACAGTCAGAGTAACGCGTCTCCTTTGGCCATGGGGATTCTGCTGTACTGTGAAATTTTGCTTTTGTTCGCATTCTTACCTCCAGCCAGCTCCTGTCAGACAGGAGGGCGTGTGATCACTTTCTGTCAGCGGTGTCCTCAGGGGGGCTGCCTCTCACCTGTGGTGCTCTGATTATGGCACTGTGACATGGCATAGTGGCTAATCCCCCTGCCGTCTCTTATCAAACTCTGCAAACACCATTAGCATCAGTTATCAGCAGGCACTGTCCTCTGTCAGCCCCAAATACAGTCCCAGTGCAGCTTTTCTCTTAGACACACACACACAGCCATGGTTGGCATTGGATTTTCTTTTACCCACATAATGTGTTTCAGTATGCCTGCGTCCTGCAGAGAAGTGTAATTTTGTAGGAACACAATAAAAATGGTAAGAGGAGGATCAGTCCAGACAGGATCTCCTACCATGCTGAGACAGCAGGAAGAGTGGATTGGCAGGAAAACGGTCATGTGACTACCTTTTCTCCATGCTGTTGACAATAGGAGATGGAGCTCCAAAGGTGGGCAGGGCAGAGGCAGGGGTTATCAAGGCCCAATTGAAGCGCTTCCTGAGCTAATGGCTGTCTGTGATGGACACGAGGAAATCTTCAAAGCCATAGTTAAGGAGGAGCTTCAGCCACAACAGATTTCTCAGGTAACACACCTTTGCACACCTCACTAGAGCCAATGATGACATGGTCATTTAAACATTGCCCCACAATTAGAAATTGTCTTTACTGCTGTGATATTTATTGCAGTGAAATGATGGATGGTATCTTGAGAGATTCCAGACTTTTAGATAAATCGTGGCCCCATGAATAATTGAAGGAGTTCAAGTTATTCCTGGTTGTTTCTCACATCCACACATACTGAAGAGCGTGCACACACACACACGCACACGCACACACACATATACTCACAAACATGTGATTTGCAGGAAGCAGCAGACGGTCACGGTGGTCTCAGGTAGCACCAGGATCCCCAATTACCTCCCAAATGAGAGGGTTTAGCGCTCCAATCTAAGTGCTAATTGTGGCAGTAATGAGAGCGTCCGGGCACAGCGGCGAGCCCAGTGCTCGTTCCCCATCAGTATTCCAGCTGCCCCCCTCTTTCCACCTACACCCCCCCAGCAGCCCCGGCCCTGCTAATTAAATAAGCACATGCACTGCCGCGTCCGCGTCTGATTCGCTGAGGAAATGTAATCCTCGCATAAATAGCTTTGGCAGGGTGAATCTGTGCTGTTTTTCCCCCCCTCTCATGTCTCTAATACTGACAGAGCTGCAGCAACCGAGCACTGTCACTCTCCATCAAGGTGTCTCTCTCACAGTTTTTTTTTTTTTTATATTTTAGCATATTCTTTTGTGTCTGTGCTAACAGCTAGCATCATCACATACAGCGAAAATGACATTAATGGGATGGACTTCTAAATTTTGTATGACATGCTTTGTTTATACCATGTCCATAGAAATGAATGAGGGTTCCTTATATGCCCAAAAAATATTTTATACATAGACCTTCAGTATAATTCTAACCAACTTATTTTTATTTAGTAATTTAAAAATATTTTTAATAATTATATTTATCTTATATTATAAGATTATATTACGTCTTATATATTTATCTTATCATTTATTTTGTTTTATTTTATTTTGGATTTTAAATTTAATTTCATATAATTTGTTTCGCTCTCAGGCTTGGACGTTTTTGAGTCACCTACCAGTGGTGGAGGTGAATTTGAGTGTGAAAGGCTGGTGGGAGGGCTGTGAGGAGCAGACTGAGCGTGTCCTATCCACCAGCATCAGCAACTTTAGGGAGCAGAGCAGCTGGTTGCCTGTACATGCAGACCAGGAGTATGTTCTTCAGGTGTCCCTGCAGCGTCACAACATAGGCCAGCAAAGAGTATGTTATCTTTTCAGATTTTCTTTATTCAGTTTTCCTTATTCAAATAGTTTTTTGCACAGTTCATAAAGGCCCTTCAGAAGATCCAGATGTGAGCCCCTAATCAACAAGCCAAGGGGATGAAAACTCCCAAAGAGTTAGTCACTGAGACTAACCGAGACTCAAGAATGGAACCTGTCTTCCTCTTGTTGAATTATAATAAAGAGATGAGAATCCCGATTAAACAAATGAGATAAACAGAGGCACTCAGATTAGTCAAAGAATTGATCCAGGAGATAAACTCCAGATTAATTTTAAAAGTCTATCAGAAATAGATGTATTAGATGTTGTCGCTGTCACATCAAACACTCATAAATATCCGTGTCAGTGTTTGAAAATGCTAAATGTCTTTACCTTTTGTCACGGTATAGCGATAGAAGTTGTTGACAGTTTCTTAAAATAAAATCTAATTACACTAACTGACATTAAAAGTTAAGTATGTCGTTATTATAGATCATATAGTTAAGAAGCAGTACACATTTTAGAATAAGCAAGTGTGCATTGTTTCTCACAAAACAAGTTCTGGGGAATTTAGGCTGCTTTTGCTTCCGATTGTATGTTTCTGAATATAATATCTTGAACACTCGTGTTCTGGACACTTGCAGAGGAAGCAAGATAGTAGAGCCCAGGCTCCGCGCTTTCCAAAGCCCAAGGACGAAGGCTGGTTCCTCGTGCTGGGTGATGTAGAGAAGAAGGAGCTTCTGGCGGTCAAAAGAGTGGGATATGTGCGCAACCGGAGCGTGGCATCCGTGGCGTTCTACACGCCTGAGCAGACTGGCAAGTAAGTCCTTGGACCTGCAGAGTCAAGACTCTTTATCATTATAGTTCTGTGGGCCTAAACATATCACTCATTTAGTACAACAGCAGTGGTTAAGTAGTCACCAGCAAATATATACATTAAGTTTTCATGCAGTTGAAGCTCTTTATGTACTGTTCCTCTCTCCTCAGGTGTATCTACACCCTGTATCTGATGAGCGACAGCTACCTGGGATTAGATCAGCAGTACGACATCCACCTGAACGTGACCCCCGCCAGCATTGCTGCCCAGGTCAACACCGAGGTCTCAGATAACATGAACAACATGTCCGTGAAGTGAAATCCATGCAGTGGTACTGGCACACCTATGTGTCACTGTGGCGGTGTGAACACCCTCACCTCGAGTGCAGCACATGAGACCCTGCTTGGTGTTGGCCCACTAAGACCAAAGTGGCCTCAAAGCAAAATAGTGATGCAAAGGCTGCTACAAGTTTTCTTGTTAATATGATATTTTCTTACTGTCTAGCCATTGTGAGACAGATAAAGCACCATCCTGATCCATTTTTGTGATGCGGCTGTATGTCTCATTGAAAATTTATATTACTGCTGTGAGCATATTGGTTGGTTGGTTAATTGAATGGCATTCAAATGAGGGGGTCATGTGATATCAGTGTTAGAGCATAGAGTCACCAAAAGGGATTTATTTGAGCAGGAGGTCAGGAATTTTGTGCAGGTGTTTGAAACATGCTGCTCTGTGAGGAACTGCTGCAGTCTACCACTGCCAGACGGTCACATCTGTTTTGTAAAATTTCTCTTTCTCTCTCTCGAGCTCCGCACCCCCCCCCCTTCTCTTTCTCTCTCTCCCTCTCTCTCTCTCTTACTCTCACCACTCTCTTTCTCTCTGGGACTTGGTGCCAAACACATCGAAAAGGGTTTAGAATAAGTAATGGGTGAAATAATTTATGCAAGACAGACTTGAATTGTTGAAGAATGTTGTTACTAATGTTATATAGATATACTACAGAGTGTATTGGTTCAGAGCTACAAAACATAGCTCACTTTTATTCTTTCTAATGTTAGATGTCATATTCCTTCAACATTTGTCTTTTGAAATAATTTTGAAATAAATTTGCTTGATAAATAAAGCATTATGATTGCAGGTAAATGTGTCTGATAGTCTTCTTTGACAACTGTCCAGTATTTCATTATATATATTTCATTATCTCTCTCTCTCTCTCTCTCTCTCTCTCTCTCTCTCTCTCTCTCTCTCTCTCTCTCTCTCTCTCTCTCTCTC
>JBBPDC010000007.1:12298334-12318976 GCA_037974485.1 Hemigrammopetersius urotaenia | reverse complement strand
TTATTATTATTATTATTATTATTATTATTATTATTATTATTATTATTGTTGTTGTTGTTGTTGTTGTTGTTGCTGTTGCTGTTGCAGCATTATTACCACTGTGGTTTTTGTAATTGTTTATTGTTAGCAACATGATTATTATTATTATTACTAGCAGAAGAAGTATAGTGTAGTAGTAATAATGTCAGCGTTGTACTGACAGTATTAGGTTATTAATAGTAATATAATTGTAATGAGTTGTATATTCTGACACATTTTGTAAGGACCTTTATCCAGGCATATTTCACCATTCTGTGAAAATAAGTATAAGCGTTGAATGTGTGCGTGTGAGTGTTTGAGTGTGTGTGTGTGTGTGGGTGTGTGGGTGTGTGTGTGGGTGTGTAGGCGGCCCTGCAGCTCCTAAAAGGCGTTTAGTCAGTCGTCTCCTCTGTGCTGCTGCTTCTTTACGTGCCTATAGCCGAGCCGCGCCAATTAGCACTGACCGGTCCGGCCTGCACCGCTCCTCCGACTCCCCCCCTCTCCCCCGGTGTACAGGAGAGCTCCGTGTCTCCAGCTTTAGATTCTAAAAGACAAAGAACTGTGGTGGTTGGGTCCGTTCCATCAGGTCCTGGTGTTTGTCGTTTCTGTTTTTCTGTTTTTCTACTGAGAGCCTTTTTCCATATTAGGATAAATATGGAGATAGGAGCATTGGGTGGTGGTGCTGTTTACTTTCCTGAAGTGAAGTACAGTGTAGAGTTTGCGAGGCCTCGAGGGTCAGTCTGCAGGGCTGCGAGATCAGGTTTAACCCGAGGCAGTGTGCAGATTCGAAGCATAAAACCCAGAACCCCCTCAGTTCCGCTCAGCTTCTGCTATTAAGACCTACAGGCTGTCGGACAGGATTACTGATCCATTGATATATTACTTTTGTCTCGCAATGTCCGTCTTTTATTTATTATTTATTTAATGACGTGAAGATTAACAACCGACTCTGCACACAAATTCAAAATCAATCAGATCAAATAAAGGTTATTGCTCACATACACAAGCATTCACAGTACGAATGCACGAAACAGAATGAACATAAATGAAAATAAGAGAGAGAAATTAAATGTACAAATAAAACTGTTTAGGATATGAAGTGCGGTTATTTACAATATCGGTGCACTGCGAGAAATACCTGCCAATAGAGTAAATCTTTATAAATAATTGCATACTTTACACGGGATTCCTATAATTCACATAATAATTCTAAAATGATTCCTTGAAAATGTGTCTAATTCAGACTAATCTGAATCCAACAGTAACACGGGAATAATTTACGTAAGAAAAAAGTAGAAGTAGTATATTTTTACAGTTCTTACAATATTACTATATATGACCAAATATATATAGATACAACTACAAAAAATAGATGTAGTTTACTGCAGTATTTCACAATTTTTTAAATAGTATTACTCTAGTAAATAATAAAACGACAGTATTATTACATTAGATGTAAAGTTGTCAGCATGAAACATTTATACGTAGATAGATAGATAGATAGATAGATAGATAGATAGATAGATAGATAGATAGATAGATAGATAGATAGATAGAACTATAATAGAAATAATTAAAATAAATAATAGAAAAATAGCAACATTTTGCGGTAATATTTAGCATTACTATATTTTGTGGGGAACCTAAATAATTTAACGATAAAAGTAGATTAGCAGTAAATTTGACACCGCACACATGTGGTGACTACATTACGTCCTGTCCACTGATAAACAGGTGATTTTACAGCAGACGGTGAAAACGGTGAATGTATTTTAAACAGACAGAAGCGTCGCGTTTTTTTACAGCGGGTAGATTTTGGCGCCATGTGCTTCAGTCATCATTTCACCATTTTCCACCATCTTCCTCTCCTCCGGCGCCAGGGGGTAGCGCGTGATGCGGCTCTACTAAAGGTGTGACGGACTGCGTCTGTAAACACACCCCACTAGTAATCGGAGGAAAATCTTCTGCGAAATCGCCCCTAAAATTTTATTGGAAAACTAACGAAGGCGCAGCTGCTTTTACGACCCTGATTTATGGCCCGCTTTTAACCTGAACCTTTACTGCCCTCCACCTGACCGTTCTCACAATACACACTCCATGCGACAACACACTCAGCTTTAATTACAGCTATTTTGTTTTCATATTTTGTCTGATTTGTTTTTAAATTACGGAATTGTTTTTAGCTGATTTTGTTGTTGTAGAATGTGGTGGATTCCGACTGAATAGACATGACTTCACAGGCAAGTATTTGAAACAGCAAGACCATATTTCTGTCTTTAAAGTAGAGCTGCTTGTCTGGAGAGTTTTTGGAGGGTGCCCTGCAGCTCTGGTTTAAAACGGTTTGCAGAAGCAGCGCTCTGATTGTTTGGTGCCCACAATTAAGTTATTATATGCGAGCTGGAAACGACTGGAGCCTCTCTAGGAAGACCTGTAAGCAGTAAGATGGATGCAATTTTCTGGCCCTGCGAGCGGCTGAGAGGTTCCTAGGGCGGATTTTACCTCATTTGCCTCCAGAAACACGCGCTGCTCGTCCAGCGAATTCGGACCTGATGTTGTTTCCTTAACAAAACTAATTTAACTGAAGTCACTGATATCCAGACTCTCAATTTAAAAAAAAAAAGAAAGAAAGAAAACGGATTCAAATAGGGACTACACGCATCCAACAAATCGGATTTAAATGACCTGAAGTTTTCAGAAATATCCATCTTTAGTACACACACGTGTCCACAAAACTTGGTATTGTTTATATCTGTCTTTTTCTTTCTTCCTGTCCTTTCTCTAGTTTATTTTCTTTCTTTTTGAAATGTTCTGTCGAGCCTTCGTCCACGGAGAGGTTCCTGTTTTAGTCTGAAAGACTGGTCGCATACACACACGCCGAAATATCGGCGTTGCAGGTTGGATAGAAAACACTGTGCATTTTGTAGCGCGTGATTTAGGCGCTGGTGCCGCGCGAGCAGGCTGTGTTTGAGTTGTGGTTAAGAAATAATTAGATTGTTTCTGTTGTGTAAACCTGGAGTGTATATTTGGTTAATATTAAAATGGGAATCGGAGCTTTGCTGTGATCCACGCGCGATGTGTGTTTGTTTTGTGAGATTTGCATTTCAATGGGGATTGCGGAAGGGCTTACGGAGCGGACAGTGGATCCTGTTTGTCTTTTCGAGTTCTGTTGGTTCCTCCGGGTTTACCGAGTTGATTTGCATTTTTTACAATCATGTTTACAGTCAATTTAACGTGACAATATCAGCCTCTTTAAACGAGCCTGCGAGTTTTTTAAATAGACAAAATAAAAATATTTTATACCATCCCTGCTACCACTACTACTGTAATAACAACAACAACAAAAACAACAACAATAATAATAATAACACATTTTAGGGATAGTTATTAAATTATTTTTTATTAAATATAAAAATAGCACAACAGCGAACGAAAAAACACAAATTAACGCAGCCACACTGGATTAACAACAACAACAACAACAATAATCATAATAATAATAATAATAGAAATAATGATAATAATAATAATAATGTCGATGATGAAGGTAATTGAATGTATTACTAAAATAGATTATGTGTAATAAATGTACTACAGGTTTAGGGGAATCATGGGGCCACGTGAGCAGAGCGAGCTCTCTGGACAATGTTGGCCGCGAGCTGGGATCACATCTTCTGCAGGTATGATTTGCTATTTTCTATTATGGTATGGTATGCTATATGCTATAATATGACATTAGATTAGATTGAATTATATTACAATATCGGTAGTATATTTTGTGCAGTTTCACTATTTTATTTTACATGTTACATGTTTATTCTGCCCGTTAGATTAATTATTAACAGTATCTGTTAATGTGGCAATCAGGCGTTTGTTATTTAGCCTTGTCTGAAATTCTTATTTAAAGTCTTCTTAAGATTTTTGTTCTGTTTCGTGATACATTTTAAATAAAATAACAGTTATTCGCATACACAACAGGAGGTTCATTCTCCGTTCAAAATGTACTATTTTGATATTGGAAATCGTTATAATGTAAAAAAGTTTGTTACAGAAAAAAATCCGTTTGTTCACGACAAACCTTTGCGACCGTTTAGCACATCACCACTCACCCGAGCAACATGAGTGTTCTGTAAATATTTGTTAACCCTTTTTAAGGACTAAGTGCTTAAAAATCAATGACTCTTTAGATTGTTTTAGGGCATGTTTAAAAGGAACTTGCTAGTGAATTTGTGTTGAGCTGCTTTATTTATAAATGTGTTTTTCAGACGTTGGACGGGTTTATATTCGTAGTCGCTCCGGATGGGAAGATCATGTACATTTCTGAGACTGCCTCCGTGCACCTGGGCCTGTCACAGGTAAAGTGCTGCAGAGTGGTGGGGTTTCACTGCTCTGATCTGTTTACAAATGAGACATTATTACCGGCTCGCGCGGTGCTTCAGCTGCGTCCCGCGAGTTCGACTGAGATGACAGAGGTTCATTTTAACAGGTAGAGCTGACGGGGAACAGCATTTATGAGTACATTCACCCTGCTGACCACGACGAGATGACTGCAGTGCTGACAGCGCACCAGCCCTACCATTCCCACTTTGTACAAGGTAGGAGAGGGCAGCTCACACTAAACACACTCTGTGCACACTCTGTGCACACACACACACACACACACACCCACACACACACACACCCACACACACCCACACACACACACACACACACACTACCTCTCAATCACTGCCTTACAGCAACACTTACCTACGCCTATCATTTAATCTCTCTCTCTCTCTCTCTCTCTCTCTCTCTCTCTGTTCTAGAGTATGAAATGGAGCGCTCATTCTTTCTGAGGATGAAATGCGTCCTTGCAAAAAGAAATGCAGGGCTGACCTGTGGCGGATATAAGGTCGGCTAGTTTTAAAATTGGACTCACCTTCTATAAGAAGTTTTTTTTTTTAGCCCTTTTGAGTTAAATGATTACTAAATCTCCCTCATAATTTAAAAAAGAAAATGTTGCTCAAGGAATGGTTCAAAAAGTATTTTGCATGTTATGATAATGTGGTCATTTTTTGTCTAAACAATTAATTAAATAACTGCAACTGATAGACAGATAGAAAAATATATACATAGATATAGACAGATGGATAGATAGAAAGAAAGAAAGAAAGAAAGAAAGAAAGAAAGAAAGAAAGAAAGAAAGAAAGAAAGAAAGAAAGAAAGAAAGAAAAAGAAAGATAATCTATCTGTGTGGTGATTCGTGTCTTTGTACATTGGGGTGTTTTTACTCCTGCAGGTGATCCATTGTAGTGGTTACCTAAAGATACGCCAGTACAGCCTGGACATGTCGCCATTTGATGGCTGCTACCAGAATGTGGGACTGGTGGCTGTGGGACACTCTTTGCCCCCCAGTGCGGTGACTGAGATCAAGCTCCACAGCAACATGTTTATGTTCAGAGCTAGTCTGGACATGAAGCTCATCTTCCTGGACTCCAGGTAGACTTCACTGTGCTGAATGTCTCATTCACCCTTGAAACACTTGGATCAGGGCTAGAGCTATTAATCTTTATTGTAAGATGTGTTATTCAGCAACCTCCATAAATAACTTCATCCCTCATGCCCCTGCCCCTTGGTTGTTTCCTAACTAATACGTTAGTTATGCAAGTAAGAATGAGGGACTGAAATATACATACAGTATTATGCAAAGGTCTCGTGTATAAATGTAAAGATACACAAAACAAATGTATAAGTATACAATATATTGTGATTAGTGTGTGTGATTATGTGCATTTCCATACAGGCCCCTAGAGTGTTCATTTATAAACATAATAGGCACAGTCAAAAAACTGTGTGAATGAGTGAAATATGTTTTAAGGCCATCCGATTTTCAGCCCTATATGTGTGTATGTATGTTTGCTTGCTTGTTTGTGTGTGTACAGCTTTGTTTGCATATTTGTGTTCCTTTGTCCATGTCCATGTGCACCTGTTATTTTGTGCAAAGCACATACGTCTTTGCATGTTTGGCTTATATTTGTACAAATTTGGCCTACTGTGTGTGTGCATGCGCAGGTGTTTGTGTGCTCATTGGCAACGTAATTATTCTCCCCATGTTTGTTTGCCAGGGTGGCGGAGCTTACTGGCTATGAGCCACAGGACTTAATAGAGAAGACTCTTTACCATCATGTCCACAGCTGTGACACCTTCCACCTACGTTGTGCGCACCACTTGTGTGAGTTAGGTTTGTTTTTGTTCGTTCTTCTGGTTGTCTCTAGTCCTGACAGGGCCACTCACACTCCAGCCACAGTAATGATAACAACACGTTTGCACATGATGAGGACTATAAGCACAGTATATAGCACCAGGTCACAGCTATTAGTGGTACATAAATATAGTATGAAAATATCTGATCATTTAATTTTTTCCCTTTACATTTGAAAGTACAAAATGTCTCATTTTGTTGTTAGCTTTAAGTGTTGTTGGGGATAAATAGAAAGAAAATGCAGAAATGTTACACCTCGAGTTAATTATTGCCTGTGTGCATTTGTGCACGTATGATACATTCAACGCTTCTCTTAGTCAAATTGTCTTTAATCGATAGTTTATATCTTCTCCTTTTGTGCAGCAGTGATCATATGCAGCCAAAATTTAATTATGCTTATATTATTATAATGTATATTCTTGCGTTTTCAAACAATGAAAATTCTTCAGGTCTGTGAAGGTGTTTGTAAATGTTTACAGAACTTTAGCATACACAATTTTATTTATATGATACAAAATATTATTTAAAGATTATTTCTCTCTCTCTCTCTCTCTTTCTCTCCTCCCGCTGTCTCTCTCTTTCTCTCTCTGGCTCTCTCTGACTCTCTCTGGCTCTCTCTCTCTCTCTCTGCAGTACTGGTGAAGGGACAGGTCACTACAAAGTACTACAGGTTCTTGGCTAAGGAGGGTGGCTGGGTGTGGGTCCAGAGTTATGCAACCATCGTGCACAACAGCAGATCCTCCAGACCTCACTGTATTGTCAGTGTCAACTACGTCCTTACGTGAGTGTGACTGGCCTCCTTAATTTGCTGCTATTAAAAGAAAATCTATTGACAGGAATTTGCATTATTTAAGTTAATATATATCTTTGTCTCTTTGTCTAAGGTTTCTCTATAGTTGTTTTTGCCCTTATAGTCATAATTGATGTTAATTAGCACAACATTTTTCCTTTCCTTTTTTTTAATGCATATTTGTTCACACAATTAGAAGGGGTAACTTTAATTAGAAAGCTGTCATGCTGATTGACAAGCATGTAATCTGTCTGTAATTCCTTGTTTAATAAGTGTTTCACTGTTTAGGTTTCTGAAGTATTCCTACATTTCCCTACATAGTTTCTAATTAAGCTGAACAGCAACAATTTTGAACTCATTAAAGCATTTAACTCATTTAGCACTTTAATTCTGCCTATTCATGCTGATGTTATAGGGTTTGTTTCAACCCAAATGGCATTTCTGAATGAGGCAATATGGGTGTTTGATATGGGGGTATGACTGTGTCTTTAACTTGTGATAAAATTGCAGAAAATAAATACATAAAACTATGACAAGATGTAGAACAAAACAAGAATTCAAGACAAATATAGGGCATGGGCTTATAAGGTAATTAGTAGTATAAAGTTAACTGTTAATGGTTTTTATCAATGCTGGGCAAGCTATTTTAATAAATCCTCAGTATCCTACGGTAGTATCCACTGTATTAGAACAGCAGCCTAGATTGCTTTAAAGAATTAGAAACTTTACACCCGTTACCAGTTGTGAATTATTTTGTCACTGATGTTGTACTGAGAAGTTTAGAATAAACAGCACTGTGCACATTTCATGTCACCCCTGTAGTCTCCATAAGAAACTTATTTCTAGCCACAGAGCAGGTGCCAGCTTTAGCTTGGTGCTTATGAATGTATTTATATGTTTATACATGTACATGTAAATACATTGTACATGGGAATGTTGCATATATATTAGGTATTTATTAATTATTCCATATTTATAAATATTCCAATAATTTCCATTAAAGATTTCTCTACTCTAGCATGTTTAAATTTACTCATCAGGTAAGTCAAAAGTGCATCATGCATACACCTGCATCTGTGATGACTAACATCCATGCAGTAATGTTGCATTATTGATATTCCTTGAATATAATGCTGTATTAAACAAATTACCTTGGAAACAAACTTGGGAATTACTTAAAATGTGCATTAATAAAACTGTTATTACTAGTATATTATACAGGGCTAGTATATTATGGTCTGATTACTCATTGATTCTTTTAGAGTGACAGTGGTTTTGTTTGTTTTGATTTTTTGCACACTTCCTTTCTTAAGAAATCATTCTTCAAACATTTTGTAGTGTTTCAGAGCACATTATTCTTCTGTAAGAGGCCACTGCCACTAGGAAATACTGTTACCATGAAGGGATGTACCTAGCCTGCAACAATGGTTAGGTTGGTGGTACGAGTCAAAGTTCCATTGATATGAAAGCAGAACATTGCCCAATGCATCACACTACCTCCACCAGCCTTCTTTCCATAGTGCATGCTAGTGCAATCTTTTCCTCTGGTAAGTGATACATGCACAGCCATCCACATGATCTAAAAGAAAACATTATTTACCTGGCAACCACTGCTCCATGGTTCATTTCTGATCTTTTGGGCAGTGTTGGACCAAACAATCAGCTATACAGCACTAACACTGGGAGGGTGAAGGCTTGTGCATGCCTCCATAGAGTCGCATGAAGGCAGCCCCTGCATCTTTTCCAATGGATGGTTTGGAAAGCTGCCTTTTTTTTTTGCTCTATGGTGGATCTGACCTGCCTTAAAAAACAGGAAGACCACCAAGAACATTGTAAGCCATGATGACCCAAGTAACCAGATGTGCCCATCCCACAGCGAACTTCACTATGTGCCATTCTATAACAGGTTCATAGCCTCAAAACTTTGGTGCAAACCTGCCAAGTTGAGTGAGTGTACACTTCCGTTTTGTCGAAGTCTGTCTGGTCATGCAGCCTCGTGTTCTCCTGCTGCCATGAGAGGAAAAAATTAGTATGCAGTGGCATGATCCGCACATATTGGCGAAGGTGTACTGGCTTCTGTAGTGGAGCTGTACTGTGTTGGGAGAGATCTGCGTCACGGCATCTGGATTTAGAAAACTGTACAAAATACATGGTGTTGCTATGTTCTTTATGTTTTAATAGCAGAAGGAAAACATTAATGTTAGTATATGTCAGAAAGTGTTACATTTTGGTCTATTTTATGCGTGCAAAAAATTGCATGTAATTTTTGCACTCATAAAAGGTTGACGTAAAAGATGAAGTTACATGGCAAGGATATAACAAAGGGTAGTAATCCAAAATGTATTTACAAAAGTAACAGGATTAAAAATTTTTTAAATTACATTCTGGTCTTAGTTTAGAAAGTAATTATATTGTCCATATTACAGGTACTTTTATGTACAGGTACTTTTATGTTCTTCAATGAAGTGCATGCTGTTTGTGATCAGTAGGCAGTACAACCTTATTCCCCTGACTGTTTGTTAAGAGGGTCCTGGCATGGTTGCTAGTGCTGTTCTCTCAGGTGGGAAGTTTCTCTCTCTTTAAAATAACATGCCCAGCTGTGTGTCTGCTCCATACACAAATTATATGGTAGACGGGGTGTGGGAGAGTGGGGATGGAGGAGATGGGGCTGATTTATTTGTCATGCATTCATTCTGATAAAGCAGATGCATTATCACTGTGGACTTTCCACTGGAACTCTCCAGAAAGAATGAAGCGGCTCCAGCAGAGGAGCCATCCTTCATGTTGGGCCTTAGAGTGAGGGCTGCACAGATGAGTGAAACGTCATGTTTTTGCCTTTGCTCGTCCAGAAAGCACTATGGAAGTGGTGCCAACACGTTCAGCCTGCTTGTCGCAGATGTAAATGACTGTGGTCCATAAAAGCCTCCATTAAGTAAAAGAAGCGGTGTATGTTCACGGTAATGTGAGGCTGGCAACGGCTTCACACAGCTTCCCAAGCCCAGAGTAATAAAAATAAGCGTTTATGAGCTTTAATTAATAGGCTATAAAGATGATGAGTGTTTATAGCCCACAGCTTGCTAAATGTGCTGCTGAGAGACGTTTTTCTTCCCCAATATGATATGCAAGCGTTTGATTCATGGATCAGTGTGTTTATGTCATTGAGAAGGCCTGTTCGAAAAGAGTCCACTCTTGTGAGTAACACGGTTGAGACTTGCTCTCTGTTTGACCCCACCACATGTCTGTGTGTGTCGTCTCGTAATTGCAAAGCTAATCTTTGCAGCAGAAAGAGGTGAATGTGTCTGGTATCTTATCATGGCTGTTATCAGAATGTGTGCTTGTTCACACACTGACTGCAATAGTAGGTGTGAAGTGTGTGTGCTTGTGTGTGTGTGTGTGTGTGTGTGTGTGTGTGTGTGTGCAGAAAAGTCTGTGTATTGTCTTAGTTGAGGCTAGCCAACCTGTTGCGTAACCTTCTAGCTGTTTTGGCTTCTGTCTATGACCTGTGACTCTAGATATAGATCCCTATTTAGCAAGAGACTATGGCAGTTTTTCAGGAAATTTGTTTGTGTGTGTGTGTGTGTGTGTGTGTGTGTGTGTGTGTGTGTGTGTGTGTGTGTGTGTGTGTGTGTGTGTGTGTCTGTTTTCATACATTTTAAAGACACAAATCAGAATATATTGCCAACTTTGGGTATATGAGTGCTTGTATATAAAAGTAGAGATGGCTCAGTAGAGGATAATGATTGATATAAGAGTCAGGTATATCTGTTAAATCAAATGCTGGATGTTGGAGAGAAAAAAATGATTAACACTCACAATGGTCTGGCTCTATTCTTGGTCTAAAATAACCAAATCAAGACATTTGCAAAATCTGTATAAAAGATTAGACCATTCATAGACCAGCATAGTGTGACATGGCAAAGATTTTTCCACGTTTCTCGCTGTTTAAATAAGATCTACTTAAATCATATTTATTTAAGACAATAGTGTTTTACATGGGAGATATGCTCTTCTTACTCAAAGGTCTGAGCCCTTTTGCCCTTTTGGGATTCTTTTGGTGTTAAAACAATGTGTGTTGCTACTGATACAAAGCCACAAAATGTCACAGACGCTCCTCATGAGTGTGTGAAGCAGTCAAACCCATCTAATTTCATTTTGGATCACTTGTTAAGTGGGATGGACTACAGTCTATGATGGTCAAACCATGCCGGGTCATGATCACAAAATGACCAGAACTCCATTTAGTGTGATCCAGTCCTGTAACAAAACCAGTCTGAAAAAACACACTCGTCAGATATTATATCATTAGCTGTGTATTCCTTTCTACAGTTTAGTAGAGTGTTTGGATACTTTGATAGCCTACTTTAAAATGTAAGTGTGTAAATGTTTAAATAAAAAAGAGTTTACAATGGTGTTTGATAGTTTGTAAAGCAGAATATTGGTTTAGTATACACTGATACATTAAGATTAAAGAAGAAGAAACTGGTATTGTCTCATTTCTAAATCGAATCCTATGTTTCATTGTTTGAAAGAAAAATAAACATTTTTCCGTTGGTTATTGAGATTATAATTAAGGGTTAGGAAACTGTAATTACAAATATGTAATTGCATAAATATAAAATATATGTGGGGCATTTATATGACCCCATGTTCTGACATTGTGTAAAAAAACAAGAGCATGAGTGTTTGTCTATATTTCTGTCTCCATTCAAGATGTTTCCATGTGTACTCATTGCTACGTGTCTACATATAGTTGGAGTGACGCTGCAGGGTCTCTAGAGTTCTATCCTTGGCTGGCGTGCTCTCTGGACACAGTTTTCTTTGTCTGAAAGTTGATTCATCATAGGGAACAAAATCTATACTACACTTTAGTCAGAAATCAATTCCCATTTCCTAGTTATGCCTCCTGCGGGATCTGCTTGTGAGCTTGATTTAGCCAGACATAGCTCTTAATCTCACTGTGTATTTGAACGGAGACGTTTGCCCTCTGTCGTGTGTTTGTAAAAGCCTTGGCTTCCTATTGCACCATCTCCTCTCACACAGACACACACACACTCTCTCTCTGTGTCTTTCTGTCTCTCCCTTATACGCACATGCTTGCACGTCATTGTCTCGCAAATGAGCAACTGCGTCTTAATTACCAAACAGATGTTGGCTCACGGTTACAGCATTGAAAGAGCTGAAATAAAATGCTCTGCTATAGAAAAACACACTGGAGACACACTTGCACAAACAACATCACATGCCACTCTGCCGGAGAGCTCACTTTTGTGTAATGAAAGTATTGATTTTAATCAACCTGTTGGGCTTCAGCCATAATGTTGCCATTTCTATCAACAGGGACACCGAGTATAAAGGTCTACAGCTATCTTTAGACCAAGCAACATCCACAAAGCCAGCCTTTACCTATAGCAGCCCCTCCAACCCTGTCAGCGACAGCAGGAAAGGGAATAAAAGTAGAGTGTCCCGCACCAAACCCAAGACACGACTCTCCCCCTACTCGCACGTGAGTACATACTGTAATTTGTACATACTGTAATTTGTACATACTGTAATTTGTACATACTGTAATTGTAGTGCTTCTCACGAATGAAAGTGGAACCAAAAATAAGATTTACCAAATGTTGAAAAGTTCTTGAACAGGATGAGAGACAACTCAAAACATTTGGCATTAATATAGAGTGTCCTGTTGCTAAAATATTTCATGGATTGGAATATTTGCCAACATTTTGTAAAGCTTTTACAACCTTGCAACAGTTGCAATGAAAGAACACATCTATAAGCTAAGCATGCTCCCATCAACCAGATAAGTGTCCCAAATCTAGCCTCAAACCAACATCAGGAATGTGTTAATTAGCTAAATTTGAATTAGGTATGTTAGACGGGGGAAAATAAAAAAAAATGCATAGTCTGAGGTTCCCAGAACAGAGATTTTATATAGGATTGATCAACATAAATATGTATATTTTTAGGTTACTTTTTACAGTATAAGAACACTGATCTAAGATCAGATCTCTGTCGATCAGTCCTATATAAAAACTTGAGCTCAGCCCACATGAGCAATCTTACTTTGAGAAATGTTAACGTCTGTGTGTGTGTGTTTGGTTTTGTGCAGTACCCAGGTTTTCACACAGAGCGCTCTGAATCTGACCAGGACAGCAGTCCATGGGGTGGGAGTCCTCTCACTGACTCTGCCTCTCCTCAGCTACTGGAGCAGAACGAAAGTATGGATGCATCGTGTGTCTATCGCCAGTTCCCGGAGCCACGCTCACTGTGCTACAGCCTGCCTCTTACTGAGGAGCACCATGCCTCTGCAGACCATCAGAACCACACCCATTCACAGGCTTGTGAGCGGGGACGCTGTGAGGCCGGCAGGTACTTCTTGGGTACTCCTCAGGCAGGGCGAGAGGCATGGTGGGGCGCCGCCCGGTCAGTCCTTCCTCTACCCAAGTCACCACCTGAGAATGGGGATGGGTATGAAGGAGTGATGCCCCACATTGCATCCATCCACAGTCTACATGGTGAGTCTTTTTGAGTTGGAGTGAGTCTGAGGGTCTTTGTCTGATTGTTTGGTGGTTAGTTAACATTTAGTTTGACAAACAAAATTGTGTTTCCCATTGCACTGACAAAAGATGTTAATGGGCAGAGCATAAAACTATGGGATACAAACTTTTGAACATAGCCTTTGGTTCAAAGATAATAGTTGTTGTTTCTTCTTGCAGTGAGGGGCCACTGGGATGAGGACAGTGTGGTCAGCTCACCGGATGGCGGGTCGGCCAGTGACTCAGGGGACCGTTACCGAGGTGACCACTTCCGCTCAAGTCCCCAGGAACCCAGCAAGATTGAAACACTGATTCGAGCAACACAGCAGATGATAAAAGAAGAAGAAAGCAGACTACAGCTGAGGAAGGGCAGTGCTGAGTCACTGGGTTCCACTAATGGCCTGGCTAAGAGCCACAGCTCCTGCTTTGGTGCAGAGTTTCCCCAGGCGGCATTGCAGGGCTCTGTGTGTCGGGGACCAGCTCAGGTGATCAGCCCTGCCCCCAGTCCTGCCCCTCTGTCACGTCTAAGCAGCCCAGGTTCTGAGCGGCTGGCCAAAGCCAAAGACTTCCTGCAGACTGAGCTGTCATCTCCTCAGCAGCACCAGCACCAGCTGGCCCTCGCTGGTTCCTGCACCACATCCCCAACCCCTGCACTCTACCCCTCTCACCCTCGCCAGTACCTGGACAAACACGCAGCCTATTCCCTCACAGGATACACACTAGAGCAACTCTATGAGGCAGACAGCTTCAGAGGCTACTCACTGGGTTGCGCAGGTTCCTCACACTACGAAATGGCCTCTCACCTGCGCATGCAAGCCGAACAGCCACCCAGCCATAAAGGGACCTCCGTCATTATCTCCAACGGCAGCTGACGCTTAGCAACACACTTGCCATGACTGGGCTTGGCCCCACTGGTTATTCTCCCCAAAGGGACTAAACACTAACTTGTTTTTTGTTTGTTTGTTTGTTGATCTGTCTGTTTTGACAGCATTATGTTTCTGTTTGCATTGCCCTAGATGAATTCTAGATTTCAGTATTAAGAAAACTCCATTCATGCATTTGAAAGATGGTTTAGAGGAACTTCTAATATTTTGAATAGTTGATATTTTACACTGCATAACCACTATTTTACAAACAAAGCTGAAATGAGGTGGTTGATTTTTTATGGCACTATTTATCCCACAGTTGTAAAGAGAAAGGAAATGGTCAAACAGAGTAATACTATACAAATACCTGTGTCCTAGAATAAAAAAAAATAATCAGGTGAGCTTGACAGAAACATCATTGCATTCAAGACCATAAATGTTAATATTTACATATTTCCTGTACACAAAGAAGTTACTGAATTGCCCAATTATCTCAAAGAATTGTAGTGATTTAAGTCACATTTGTCACTGTTTACTCTTTGTTACATTGTAATGCTCCCATTTTTATACATTTATGTCCCTTTCAGTCATTCTCCCTGAGAAAGAATTATTGTTTCAAATTTAATTCACTTTTCACGGATGAAGGAAAATGGTAGTGAGATGTGAATTTTTACTACTGCATAAACAAACATCTATTTACATACAAAGCAACATAAATAGACAAACCTTAAGACTGTTCACACTGTTCACAATAGTTAATTGCTAATAGTTTTGCTAGTTTAACTGGAAGGTTGTAATAATATAATCACTTTTGTTTTCATTATAATATCACTACTTTTGTTATTATTGACAGGTCTTTGCAAGGGTTTAACATATTTCCTAAAAAAGCATAATCTTTTTCATTAAGACATTTTGTGGGGCAGACCACTAATGGGCATCTATACGTCAAATATTGAGAAAGAACTTGATTTTTAACCCCACAGCAACCCGATAAATCCTGATAACTTTCCAAACACACCCAGGTTTGTTTCACCGCTTTGTGCTGTGGGGAGTGATGTGTCAGTTTTTACTGCAGTTTAGCGTGTAAACTTCTTGCTGCCTCCCTTTATGTTACAGCAACAGAGGTAACTGAAGCTAATATGGCTGAAGGAACAATTGTAATAGTAAATACATTATAATGCTAATTATAATTCATGCAAAGGCCTGAAATCATGATATCTTATACTTCTACAAGACCATTTTGAAATGTTATGACCTGTAGAAGCTTATGGGAGAAGATTTTTCATTACATTACACACATATATAGAGACATTTCACAGTGTGTTAGAACACAATCTTTGTAGAAGTGGATGGGGGGGGGGGGGGGGGAAAAAAAGCTTTTTGAAAATTGGTTTCCCCCCCCCCCCCCCCCCAATACTACCCTAAACCAAGCCAGCCCAACTGAAACCGTTTTCTGGAAATCCAGCTTTGAAGCTGCTCAGGTACACTCACACCTGCAGTTTGCTTTTGACAGTGTTTGACAGGGCAACAAAGATTATGCAATTGTAATGACCTCTGTTTTTTTCATACATGTGACATGATATGGGGGAAGTATGAAGGCACTCAAGCTTCTCATGAGAAGTGGCTGCAGGGTGTAGCTGATGAGGCAGGGTCTGCTGTGCTGAAGCAAGGGAGTATGGTGTGATAGGATAGAGGGACCCAAGTTGCAGTACACATACTGCTGGGGGATGTATTAGGGTGGCCAGGGGAACAAAAGCTAACGGATACAGATGGACGGTGTGGGTGGATGCTCTGAGGCCCCTTGCTTCTTTGCTCCTGGGTATCTCGGTGAGAGAAAAGAGTTCAGTTGGGGAGCAGTTTTTGTTTTGTTTTGTTTTCCACAGTAAGAGAAAAAATTCTCTAAATTTATTTATGATGTAAATATGCTCAAATATGTTTGATGCACAAGTGGCAAATGTATTTATTATGTGAATGAAAAAATGGTTTTCATTTGGATTTTAAATATAGTTCCAATCAAACCAGCATTGTCTTTTTATTTCTATCTCATTTTTTCAATTACACGGCTCAAAATGACCACAGCCTCCAAATGATTTACACTAATAGTAACCTATTAGGAAGCCTCTTTTCATTTTGTGAAGGCAATTTCAATAAGATGAAGGAATTAGGACTGTGATACAGACATTATAAACAGTCTATTCTGTTGGTCTAAATGAGCTGAACAAATAAGCTTAGCTGAGTTGGATGTAGCCACATGGCTCAATTACATTCCAAATGTACTTAATAGTCCGTGAGTGTATTTCACTGATGACAAATCTAACGACTTGAAACATTAATAATGAATCACCATTCACTTTATACTTGGACATTAAAAAGTCATGTTCTAAAATGCAGTATACTGTAGGCATCAGTTTGAACCCAAAATGTAAATATTAATCTGCATTTCTATGAAATAATATCGATGGTAAATATGGTGCTTTAAAGGTCACAGATACATTTAAAGGTTTCTAGATACATATAAAAAAGACATGTTCACATTCAGTCATCCATGACACTCTGTAATCATTCACAGAGCGTCTTTAATGGGAAACCCTTTACAGCATTTTCCATTACCAACCCAGGCCAGAGGATTAATTTAATCTGTTAATTAAAAAAATAGTAATTTCTTTTAAAGACCACCAGAACACAACAAAATGGAAAAAACACATGCATCAAACAATGCTTGCTTATCAATATGGAATATTCTCCAGGTTAATGACTGCAATTCAAATCAAATAATAAAAACACATGAAAAGCAAATTTGTATTTGTATTCATATTTGATCATATATCTTTCCATGTCCACTAAATTGAAATAGCTGAATTCTATAGCAATGTAATACATATAGCCAGTGAAATATGTGATTAGGGTTTTTGGTCTCAGCACACTATTTATAGTGAACATAAAACTTTAAACAGAAAACTCCACCCTAAAAACAACAATACTTCAGACTCCATTGCAACTAGAAATGATGATATCTATATTTTTTGCTCTAATCATTTTTTCAGCAAACAATTTGAAAAGATTCCAAGCCATCTATTTCAGTTGGAACTTGGGTAAATGTCCCCTGGTTATGTGTGGCTGCTTTTTCAAATAAAGGAGCAGATGAAAATCGATACAGAAGTGTCTCCAATTAGGCTCAGCTAAACTGGGGATCAGAGAGGTCAACAAAAAGGGGTGGCTTTTCTCCTGTTCACTGATAGATGTTTACTGTTTGCTTTAGTGATTTTTGCCAACCCTATGACATGAATCTACACTTCTACCGAGCATCCATTACAAGGGCGTTTTTGAGGGAAAAGCTGTATGTCTGTGTGTTTTATTCCTCCCATATTTCATGTGTAATGTGCAAGAAAGCAAAGGTAACCAGTGCTGTCCTTACAGATGTGTTGCCAGGCAACTGCAAGTAACACGGACAGCCTTAACACACACCTCTGACCCGTCTCTTCTCACAGCTGGTGGAACTGGAGCCTCCTTCTGGTCTCTTTTCTTTCAGACACTCTTTCACCTTCACAACATGTCCTACATTTGCTGCCAATTTAAAGAAAAGAAGCTTATTTTGTCTCATTATCATTTTACTCCACCAGAGGCTATAACATGTGTGTGTTTGTACAGTGTGACCTGGCTTATACTGTAGGGCACACCAACAGTAGTTCATTTAGGTAGATAAATGTATATAGTGCTATGAATAGGACAGGACTGCTGATGGGGTGAAATCTTTAGCAACAGCTGCTATATAGCATTCTAAGGAAAGAAATCTAAATGTGAACTCACTAAAAGACCTAGATTAACGGCCCACAAAAAGTAGGTAATGTGCCTGGTTTCCACTGTGTGCCATCAGTGGCAATGTTCAGGATGCACCTCTTTAAAAAGTTTTGAAATGCCATGTGTAGTGGACCGAGGATTAACTACTAAACATGACCTATAGAAAGACTGAATTTTGAATTTGGTGTCAGAGTGTTATTGAAAAGCAGGCAACGTCTCGACGGTTGCTGCACAGTGTCTGGGGGAAAGTTTGTTTTCATGTTTGTAAGTTTTGGGTCGAGCTGAGTAAATTTTGGCTTTTAGTTACAACAGTGACGTGATTGCATTTGACAAGTCTTGCACCATATGTACCAGAATTTGTTCCCGTAGAAGAGAAAATTTGTCTCTGGGTCCATGCCAGGAATCCTATTGGAATATCTAGCATTCATGTTGGACTGTTGGCTTTGGCCTACTGGCATCTGGTGTAACACAAAAAAAGTGTTTTTTTTTCTTGTCTGTTTTGCTCATTAGCAAATGTATCCATCAACATAAATACCAGTGAACTATGAGAGACTTGCATGTTGTCTCCTGTTTTCAAGATATGAAACCTACTTATAACACACTTCCTCCTCCAGTCAGTGACTGCTTGCCTGCCATGTATATTCATTCAGGTGTTCTAACCGAATGATTTAGGAGATTGTAATCTCAGAAAAAGAACCCATGGGAGGAAATGGGTTCAATTGTAGCCTGTTCCCATCCCATGTAGATGGCGAAGGTAACAGTGCAGATCAGCGGGGCGTTAAGGCTCTCACCAGCAGATCTGCAACCCTTTCCTCTTTCTCACCTCTGCCTGAAGAGCGCATGAAACCCTCTCCAAAACCGTCCATCCATGACACAGTCCTGTAATGATTCACAGAGTTGCTTTACTGGGAACGCTTTGCAGCGTCTCCAACCAGCGACCTAGGCCAGAGGCTTATCCTTATTTGTCTTTTGATTTGTAAGATATTGGTGCTTAACAATAATTGACTACGAATCTTTTTAGAATCTGATTTACTTTAATATATATATATATATATATATATAGATTAACTCACATTACCATATATTTTAATGGTATTTACTAAATGAGATATGGACAGAGAACCAGTATAATTGTGAGTGTTCAGGAGAGAATTTATTTAGAAAAAGAGTAGAAAAAAATAAGATATCACAAATAAGTCTCAAGGCTTATTGCCATTGTAGTTTCTGAACTTAGCAAAAGCAGAGGAAACATAGTAAGCATAGCACATTAAACATGTCTTAACTGTTTGTCGAAAACATCACTGGCAGCTGATTCCATAAACTTGCTGCCATGCACATAAAATAATCTTTACCCACTCAACTTTTAAAACAAGGAGGAATAAAAATCTGATCCATAGACCTTCGCCTGCTAAACACATTGTGAAAATCTTTTACAATACTTTTTAGACAAAAAGGAACAGACCTGTGGTTTTACAAAACAGCTATATCTTCAACTAATACACCTCATTTATTAACATGCATTGCACATATATTTTGGGACAGAAATTTATGGACAAATATTAGTCTTCTTTGTGAGAAATCATTCCATGCATTGGAATATGTAACAAATATATTTTGAATACAGCAAACATGTTTCTTCCATGTAAGAAGACTACACATGTTATATAAATATGTAAATTATTTTTAATCACATATTTTTTGGACATGGGCACGTGTTTCTACATGAAAAACATCATATATACAGTATTGACATATATTACCCATATATATTGCACATTTATCAGACGTCATACTTAATGATGTAATCCTCTTCAGACATAAGGTCTTATCATCATCTAGAAGTGGAAACATGATGTACTGTCACAGTTGCCAAAAAGCTCAGAGTGGCCAAACAGAAGGTGCACATTTCTGTTCGGTCACCGCTAAAGAAAGACAAGAAGGCGCAAATGCAGATTGACTAATCCCATGCTGTTTACTGGCAGGCTTAGATGTGTGCCCTATTCAGAAACCAGAGAGGCTCGTTGTAGCTCAACCCAGACAGGTGAGCCCCTGCTGTTACCATTAAGAATGCATTTCATATATATATAACCATGGTTATATATATATATAGTTGTTTCTTTTGCAATTTGTGGGAGTGTGTCTGTGTAAACTGTGCATGTCACTATTGTTTTATACACTATTGACCACACATGATTCAATATTCAAATAGTAATGTTAAGAGCATAGTGTGTGATACAAACCGTACTGCACTTACAACACATATGGAGGCATTTCTTATTTCTTGCACAGCGAACACTGCAATAGTTTATAAACGAATAGCAACCTGTGCATTTTACACACACACACACACACACACACACACACACACACACACACACACACACACACAC